>VWZL01003138.1:1087651-1106045 GCA_013396915.1 Stercorarius parasiticus
CCGGTGGGGACAGATGCGATGTTGTAAGTTTGCTTTCTCTCTGCCGCCAGAAGCACAAATAGCTGCCGGCTTCCCTAAATTGCAGAGTGTTTCTCAGTGTGGTGAGCTTTCGCCCCTTCCCGTTGGCATTGTCCGCGGGTGTTAAAGTCCTTCCCCGAGCCGGTCGTTCCCCGCGGGGAATCCCTTCCCCGGGGCCGGGCTGGGCGGGCTCCGGGCGCCCGCGGGTTCACCCACAGCGCCGAGCTGGCAGCCAGGCGGCAGATGTGCTCTGATGATATTTGCCGTCGTGGTTGGGAAATACTTGATTAGTTCGCTTTGCCTTCGGGTAGAGGGTGTAACAGATCTGCTTTGCTGCACAGAGGAAAATCCCGAGAGCAATGGGAAACGGAGGAGTCGAGAGAAGTTTGGAAGGGGGGACGAAAGGGTGAGGGATTTTTGTTTTCTTCTGTCTGTATTGTTTGGAATTTCTCGGTCTCCTTCCTCCACTCCCTTAGTGGGATGAATTATTTAGCACCCTCGTTTTCAGTTCAGCCCTAAAGCTTGCAAGGGGAGGCTTTCATGTCTAGAAGAAAAAAGAGACGGTAAGTCTGTAAAAATCATGTCTGGCACAGAGCAACCCAGCTGTGATCTCTGGTGTGCACTCTGCTGTTCTGCCTACGACAGCCAGGCTCACGCTGGAGATTCCCCTTCTTAATGGTGACCTAACAGAAAAGCCTGTTGTTCAGTATCTATTTTGCATGAGCTACTATGCTGTAGCAGTCGCGGCTTCATTCAGCTAAAGAGAGAGAGAGGATAAGAGGATTCCAATTTAATTAGCAATTTGTTAAAACCAGTCAGCTTTGTCTGGTCACATGTTTATAATTTTAGAACGTATGTCTTAATTGCAGTAAATTCTGGTGGTGTGCATAAAGCAAGTGCTACATGCTGTTTGCGGCATTGGCTGTGGCAGCTTCATGTTTCTATTTTTTTAATTTACTGCAGCATGTGTTTATTTGTGCAATGGCAGATTTTTGTGTGTGTTGTGGGTATTTTGCATGAAGGAGATCTAGGAACTAAAGCATATGCCGTGGAGGTTTTTATTACCCATGGAGCTGCAAGATGTGTCTTTTTTATTGGGGCGTATTCAGGTTGACATCTTGAATACCCAGATATTTTTCTGGTTGTTTTCAATAATAGGACTTTTGTGTGTTTTTAGCGTCTTTAATCGGAGTCTGAAATACTCTAAATGTTGAGGTCTTCCTCACTTCTCCTCTCCCTCAATAATTACTCTGGTTGTTCTCAAACAAGTAATTCCTGTCTCACAATATCCCTGAAATCAAACACCAGCAGACTGCACCCTGTCTTCTGCCTAGCTAACTGAGTCACTGCCATGCCTTGTGCTAGATTAAGCTGTTATAGTATTGCCGCTGGTTGAATATTGAAGATCCCCTGTGTATACTGTGATTTACATTACTGTAAATAGGGTAATTGAATTATAGCTTCTCTGCAATATCTTGTTTCTCTGGTGTTATCAAAGATCAGTCAACTTTAGTTGGGGTGCTAGGCAGGCTGCTGCCTAAATGTCTACTTGAATTAGACATTTCCAGTAACTCTTATAATTGGATAAAGTATTACTTTTGTTCATTTGTTTGTAAACCCTGTATTGCTGAGGAAGCCCTGAGAGTCCCTGAGAGCAAGATAGTATTAACGCACATCCCCACCCTCCCAAAAAGGTAAAATAGTTGAATAACAGAGTTAATGAAATTCTTTTTTGTTGCATGAATTCCTGTATCAGAGGAGAAAAGATATTCTGAGGTTAGCTATGGGGTGTATAACAGTAAGATTTTTTTGCCTTTTATAGCAGTCAGGACTCGTTCAGGGCCTCCACTTGCTGGACAGAGAAGGGAAGTGTTCTGTGGACGCTGCTGTAGTGTGGGGAGAAGAGGTAGTGAAATGAATTATCTGTCAGCTCCTAATAACTTAATTTGAAGATCTTAATTGGCGAGGATGAAATGTGCAAACTCACGTAGAGCTTTAGTTGTTTGAGAGGAGTGTGTCTTCTCCAAGGCTTGACTCCTTTTTACCTCTGCATATGTCTTTTTCTGGTTCGTAACTGCTAATAAGGGGTATTTGTTTCTTATTACCTGTTTTAAATAAGTTGCTTCCTGCCCTCAGCTTCAGCTGACAAACAGTTTGAAATCCAGGATGTGTACTTCTGTCATTCCTAAGCAAGTATGAAACCTCAGACAGAACCGTGACCTTCAAATACGTACTAAGTCATGTATTTGCAAACACATATCTCTATAAAACTGGCATTAAAGAAAAGGAATAGGGAAGCCTAGTTAGATCTTGCGGGATTCTGATTTGAGATTAAAAGGCTTTTCCACTAGCTCCTGCTGTCATTTTACCTCTCTCAGGACACTAGAGGAGTTTAAGTTTTTGTTCAGTTCAGCTCTCCATTTCTTTTGTTCTCAACGTTGATGAAAGATGCAAGTATTTCTCCATGCTTCCAGATTGTGTGCACATACCGAAATACCAGCCAATGATGGAACATGCCATTCTTGTCACTTAAATGGCTCTTAGAATTTGATGGCTAATAGTGAACAGTTGAGTATAACTTTTTTTTTTTAGTACCGTTCCTGGTATGTATGGCATTATGTATTTTGCTCCTGGTTGGTAGTACTTGTTTGTATTCATGCTATTAAAAATATTGACAGTTCTCTGTCAATACATTCCTGTATACAGCTGTCTTCAGTTTTGTAAATAACTTCACAGACTGTTCAGTGAAATTTATTAGCTTTTTCCATAATCTAGATTTGTTCCTAAGTAAGCTGCAAAGCCCCTACCTATGTATATTTTGAGGGCTGTGTCTCATAAGCTATTAAACACGAGTCTGAGGTCATAACAACTCTAATGAAAATTTGATGAAACATTGCCAGTACCCAACCAGAGGTAGTCACTACAACTACATATTGATATGTCGCCTTCTCATGATGGCATAGCTCTTTCCAGACCAAGCTGTGGCTTACACAGTACACAAATCTGTTTGGTTTTGTGTTGCATCCCCTTCAACCTACTTACTTTTTTCATACTTACCAGGTCAGTCGAGAGAAGCTTTGCCCAACAGGTTGCCGAGGAAAAATGTAGTCTTTCGAAATGTGGTTCCCCAAAGTTAAATGATGTGGCTGGATGATCACTCGCAATGCTCTGAGATAAGAGAAATTCATGTGTCTGAACAATGCATATTAGCTGAAAGGAGACTGTTTCTAGGTAATTTTATATGAAGATGAAATTTTATATCAAGACGAAATTAAGCTGAAGGCTCTTCTCTGGTAGTTTTAAAGATTATCACTTGATTGTATTTCATGAGCTGCCGTGTGATACTGCTTTAGAGAGTTTTCTCTTTTCAAAAACTGTGATGGAAACTAGTAGCAAGGTTCTCTAGATCTTTTGATTTATATTCCTTCAGGCTCAAAGATCTCTTTCAGCAGGATCTTCTAATGCCATGTACTCCAGTGATTTGGTGCTGGCAAGAAAGAACATTGAGTGCTTGATCAGTATTATTTAATGAAATGATAGCATTTTCCTCTGCACTACTGATCTAACCTGAGCCCCTCTAGCTTTTGGTATTTTCTGAGATTTTGGGTCTAACTTGGTGATATATTTGTAAAACATACAGGTGGATTATGTTACTTCTTCTAATCATTTTATGAATATGCTGAAGTATTTTGCAAACACTGGGATTTGATGGTTTCTCATTTTGATATTTCAGTGTGTGTGTCATTATGCAGAAGAGAGTCTAAAAGCTGAAAGACACTGTGCTGTCAGTGCAGGGATGGTGGATGTCAGCTGTGGGGTGGGAGTGGGCAGTTAAGCATTTTGTTTGCTTAAAAGTAGGGGATGTAGGATTGAAGAGCAGGTTTTGTTAGCATAAAAACATGAATATTTTGGTAAAATAACTTACTAGCTTTCTGACAGCCTAGTTTACTCAAAATCAGCTGAATCTTGCATGTGGAGAGAGACTGTGTTGCTGTTAAAAGGATAATCACTTATATTTTATGTATTGGGTAACCAGTAAGTTGCGTGTAGAACTTGTATATACAAAGTAGGTGAAAATGTGTTTCTTCAAATCCTGTGAAATCCTTCAAGCCTACTGAAATAGTAAAAGGTGGCATCCTGTACTATGAGATCCTTATTACAGTTCTTCAGCATGAAGAATCTCCGAACAACTCATAATTCTACGTGAACAATGTTCCGAATTTCAATAATTAGCATACCGCTTAATATTGCAAAGTTCTTGTTTTCCTTTTCTTTCTAGTATCGTGTATACTGTACTAGATGATGGAGGTGAATCAGTGAAAGCTGTTTGGAGATAGACAGCTTTAGGTACCCATAAGGCAAGTAGGTAAGATTTAGTATTTTTCCTTTGCTGCACTCATCCACTCCACTTCGCAATTAGCTGATGTTCTTGTGAAAAATCTGTCATCCTTTGTTGTAGCAGCTGCCTTGGCCCATTTGGTCATTCCACAGATTGAATCATTCTGCATGTCCTTTTGAACATCTGTCTTATGTTTAACTTACTCTTCATTTAAGCATTGGCCTGTTGTTATTCCCAGAGGAGTGGAAAGGCTACCTTTTGAAGAGTGAGACATTTGAGACTTATCTTCAGACTTTAACTCTTCTGTCCCTGCATTGGATTGCTAGGTGTTTCTAATCTCTCTTCTTCATACCTAGGCTTTGCTATGATGTATGACTTGTATTCATTGAAGGCAGGAGGGTTGTCACAATAGCATTAGTAATACACTGTGCCAGGTTCACTATTTTTGAGTATTACGAGATGCAGGCAAAAAAGATAGCTGATAGTTCTGTGTTCTGAAGCAATTTTCGATTTTCTTAAAATTAGGCTGAGGTAACTTTCCCTGTGCGAAGTACAATCTAATACCAGTTAAAGTTCATGTATGCTACTAGCTGGTTACTTTGGAACGTCTGCTACACTCTAGCAACAGAAGTGTAGAGGTCTAGGTAAAAAAAATCTCACACTCCTGAAACTTACCCTTCTCTGGGAACCGATGGCTTCTCCCAGCTTTGTGTTAGCCCCAATTCTCTTTCTGGTCCTGCAGCCCCTCCTTTAGGAATAAGAATGAGTAGTGGGGCTCAACCTTGGCATGCTACTGATAGAGACCAGGATCGCCTGCAGACTTGCCAGTTGGCAGTTATCTTCCCTAACGTTTGTCATCTTTTATGATTTACTCATCATCCTTTGTGTTCAGGGGAGGTAGTTGTTTCTAGCATGTAGCTCATCACATCCTAGGGTGGAGCCTGTAATAGTTCAGGTGAGCCACATCCCCTAAGTGCCTTTTTCTCTCTGTGAAAGGTTCCTAGGTGATATCATTAAATGTGTGTGTCTATATCTTAGACATGTGGAGTTAGATTAAATGAATCCTGCATGTTGTTGAAAAATGAGAGTTTGCTGTTTTCTGCAAGGGGCTTATGCAGTAGCCTGCCCACTTCCAGGCACATGGATGGACTGTACCAAGCTTGTTTGATTAGCTTTGAGTATCTGATGCCAGGCAGTCTGGTTGTAGCAGATACGCAGAAAAGATCTGAGCAGAAAAATCCTCTTAAAACAACGAAAGGCTGTCTGTTAGGCAACACCAGAACCCCTGTCACTTCCTAGATGTGCCCTGCTAACCGTTTATTTTGGTGGTAAAGAACTCTTCCTGCGTCTAGCCCCTGAGAATGCCTAAAGAAATGCAAAATCCTGGTAGAGAGTTTTCCTGTCGAGGGTTTCATATTCTCTCATTAGGTTTCTGCATAAAGTTATTTGCTTAATAGAAAATCGGGAAGCATTCTGTATTCTTTGGATTTCTGTGCTTTATATCCTTCCAAAGAGAGAATTCCAGGCTCTTTCAGACAGGGACATGTACCCCAAAAAAAGATACTGAAGTAACAAAGGCATAATCAGAAATTCCAACATGGGTGAGCAGACACCTTTCTTGGAGTTTTCTTTTGAGTAGATAGAATGCCTGACTAAATCTCTGATGACTTCCCTTCTGCATCGCTTTGGCAAACCTCTTTCTCTCCTTTTTAAACCCTAGATTGGCTGCAAGACACAGTGAATGAAACTTACTGCTGATAATTTAATTCCTTTCCTAACCAATCCCTTTTTCTCTCTTTTCTAAAATACAGCTGGTAAAAGGGAGCAACTTCTGGAGGAAAGACAATAAAGTCTTTTTATCAATAGCTGACCTTCCAGCTTAAGGAGTTATCTAGCTGTTCAAAAGGGAACCTTTTTTCATGTTGTTAACAGGGAAAAAAAAAAATCAGTTTTCCACAGCTATATCTTCAAATCCACCTTTGCTTTAGCACCCCAGATTTGCAGAGTAGTGAAAAGAGGGGCTAGGCAAGAGGGAATCTAAAGATTGTTTCTTAGAGTACTCCGGGGAAGGATACTCCACCAGTGCTGTTGGTGTTAACCTGGAAAAGTCGTGCAGGGAGCAGTCATCTTCATCCAGGGGATGCACACACCTCCTGCGTTTCCTGGATTTTCAAGTGGGTGATGTCTGCCTGAGGCACACCGTTGCAGAGCTCCAGAGGGAACACAGCTGTGTCATTGCTTGAACAGGATTGCACCTTCAAAACAGGTTTTAAGAGAGCAGCCTGTCGCTCCTTCTCACTTCCTTCTCTCTTTCTTTCCATTGTAGCCATGGAGTACAATGGATTCTTTATTTCATTTTGTTATAATCTAGTTAGCTATTTCCCTTTAAAAAGTGATGATGTGACTTTCTGTTGACATTGGTGTGCGATCACATGGTACATGGGAACCATCTCAGTAAAAACTCCTCAAGCCTCCTGACAGGGTGAACAAAAACTTCTAGATTCTGCCTGGCAAATGGCCAAACCCAATGTTTTGCAAAAGCTATCCTTAGACCTCAGTTTCTGTTTTGCTAATTTCACCTGAACTTGTAACTCATTATCTTAACAAGGCATTTCTGGTTTTATATAATTGCTTATGCAGCAAGGAAATGACTCCCTTTCCCTGCCTTGCGTGTCTATGTCCCTGACTCGTGCTCACACATAGTCGTCTCTCCAAGTGGGTATGGCTTCGGTGTTCTTTTCCTAGGGTTAAAACCAATTTAATGTCAAGTCAACTGTAAAATGATTGTTCTAGAAATTGAAAAATCTGAAATTTAAGACTCTGAAATTTTTTTGTGTTTTGAAAGGCAAATAAGAGTTGAAAATTGTCCATTATGTTTCTTTATCAGTGTATGATAACTGGAGCATGTGGAGCATTTTCATTTGCCAATATTTTTCATGCTGCTCTCTTGCTAAAATAATGCTGCAGAATTCCACAGTCCTTCCAGAAAGCAGACATATTGTTCATTCACTTCTAAGTGTGTGTGCATTTAAAAAAGAAGAAAAAAAACGAAATAGACAATATTTACCTTGTAGTCCAGGAATTGTAATCCTGCTTGGTTCTGAGTTACTAAAAGGAAGTTGCTGCAGTTTTGCCTTATTTCTGTTTGCTTTTCCAGGCTGATAAAACGTAGTTTATATTATCATACTATTTTTGATCTTCTGTTACTATACAACATGAACAAGACTAAGAGCAGACGAGGAATGCTGCTTCTGAAATTGACTAGGTTACTCACAGAAAGCAGGGGCTGCCTTTTCTTTTCCTTGCTGACACAAGTCCCTGCAGCTAATAACTCCAATATTCTGTATATAGCTGCTTTCATTTCTTAATTCTTTTGTACCCACTCGCATTCCTGTTCACTGAGTTGGAATTCTTCCACTACATACTGAGTAGCAGTGTGGATGAAATGAAGAATTGAGGAAGAAAAATAATAGAATTATCTGTAGAAAAGAAGAAAAGCTAAAATCAGGTGACAGAGTAAAACAGTAAGAGGTACGGGAGCATGTTAAGTTTGGATGAGAAGAGGTGATTTACTAATTTGCTAAGTGGGGGAGGGGGCAGCAGTTTTAATGGTTACACTCAGAACTAGCAGGAAGTCGCAAGTCATGCAAACACACGCCGAGTTGAACACAAAATAGAGCGATGCTTAAAGAGAGGAGTAGAGAAGTTCAAGGCTCCGTGCTGTACTTTTTTATCTGAAAAGAGTGAGATTTTTGAATCCTATATGTTGAAAGTATTCAGCTTGAACCATATTCCTTTCCCTTTCAGGCCCCCAGTGCAAGATCTTATGTTGACCTAGATAACTGTGAAGAGAGGACATGAATAAAGCTAGTAGGACTTCTGTATGTTGTGCTTAACTCTGTATTAAAACATAGACTTAAAAAAATGAAACTGTTTAGGAAAATGTGAGCTTTCCAGAGATTATGCAATTGTGTTCAGTTCAGCTTCTGCTTTTAAAATATTGTGTAGGTTCTTGCATTATTAATCCGTGGCTTCTCCCCACCACTTTATTAGTCGATTTATTAGTTTTGTCATATTTTATAACAATCTTTAAATAATATTAAAATCAGATTTGTTTTTAGTAAATAGGACTGTCTTAATATGACATTACTGAGATTGACAATTATCGGTTGAAGAAGTGTTTGTTTTTGCTTTGGTCACTTGAAGGTGGCAGTGGAATTGAGTTTGTATGTGATGCAGCACTTCTGGGACCCTTGGGAAAAAAAGAAAAAAAAGGGGAATTGCGTCATAACTAATTGGAGATCTTTATTTGTTGCAGTAGTTGTTTTATGTGTTTGCTTGTTATATGTGAATCGGATCATCTGAAGTATGACTAGCATTTCTCCATTTCGTTAAGAAGAGAAATCGTGGAGCATTGAGAGAGTTGATCTCTGCTTAGAAAATGGCTTACTCCAAAGCTCTGCAGTGTCAGCAGCAGCCATCCCCAGAGAAGTTTGGGTTTTGTTGAGAACTGTCAGCCTTTCCTCCTCAGAGAGGCATTCCTAAACCCTAGGGAATCCCCTCCTGTAAAGTTCTGGAGTAAGCAGCGTGGAGGAATAATAAGTACTTCCTTCCTTTCTATTTTCAGTGGCTGAACTAGAAAGTATCCACTATTGCTGTAGCTTGTGCTCCCAAAACCGTGTGCAGGATGGTCCTCTTCTCACCCTCCTCCCCGAGCCTTCAGCCCTTCTGCAAGGGGAGGTTGTGCAGCAAGTTTCAAGCTGAAAAGTGTCACCAGGAATATGGTATACTGAATTCATTATTCAGTTTCGTATTTAGTGTAAAATTCAATATTGTTATGCACAGAATTTGCTTGTACTTCCAGATTTATTTTTTCTAGCAGTGCGTATCAGGCTTGATTCCCCCACCCCCAGCTCTTACAGGGTTTTTGTTTAGCCAGGAAGACATGGAGAGCAGCTTCATGTTTTGGATCTTGAGAGGCATTTTGGAATTGTTGGAAGCGTCTCACTGCTTCCTCTGGTTTCATGTAAACAGCTTCGCTGGCTGTGGCAGGAGGGAGGAGAACCTTTCAGCTGTGGAACGGTGGCCAGCAAACAGAAGTGGTGCGTTGGACGTGAAATCCTTCTGGTGGCCCGAGCTGGAGGCATTTTGTCGAGTGGCCCGAGTGGTGGTGATCAGTGACAAAACCTTTCAAAGAACTGCAGATATTTGTCACAAGGATCTGCACTCCTCTGTGTGTGTACTTCCAAGGGAGGTACTTTGCTAACAAATCTGAATTTTCAAATGATGATATGAAAACTTTAATATTAGTCAAACTGAATAATGTTTTCCAGTCTCCTCCCCAGCCATTTCATTACAAGCTTTACATTTGTATCTTTCTTAAGTTTTGTTTAAAAAGCTGACTGCTGGGCTATTTTAAAAAAAAATAAAAAATTGCAGTACATGATCTGAATTCACAAATATTCTTTCTGAAGGTTATTGATACTTAGGAAGGAAAAATTCATGCCTGATGGGCTTAGTTAAACTTCTCTTTGGGAGAGGTTTGAATGAGACTTTCTTTAGTCTCTGACTCAAATTGCAGTCTTAAGAAGAATTCAACATCACTCATTAAATATATTCTGATAAACTCACTTTAACATCAGTGTTTTGCATATTGCTTAATAAAATCACAGTGGGTAGAATGAAGATTGTTCTGACTGACTCCTTGTGGCAGGTTTCTTTCTGCCTTTGGCTTGAGGCTGCATGCGAAACAGGCAGGTGTGTACATAGGACAGTAATCTTATTTATTGCTGTTTTGCATTTGTAAAACTGCAAGTCAACACATGACAAGTCAGTGACTTTCCTTTTAAAATCGGACCTTCTTTTGTAATTGCAGTGATAAAGTAAACTTAAAACACCTATAACATGAGTTTTAATTTAAGCTCTTCCAATGTGTTCTGTTGTAGAAAGACAAAAGAGCAACATTCTCCAAAATATGCAACTTTGTTTCTGTCAGATGGACTCTGTCACTTTCATGGCTTTCTAGCTGCAATTAGCATATCCGCTCATTGCAAGTAGTTTTACTGCATTATTATGATTTCCAGGGTAGCATTAAAATGTATACACGGGACGTGAGAAGGAGCTGCAAATTATTTTCAACTAACTCCAGGTATGGTATCCAACAGCTCCCTCCAAGTGATCTGCATAATTCAAATGAAGAATGAGATAATGCTGAAAAAGACCAGGAACCTACACATTGGCTGTCTTCCATTCCTACCGTATGCATCTAAGTTGACCATAAATTGTTTTGTATAGTTAAATTGGCTAAGTAGGTTGTTGCAATGTGGTGCCATTATGAGGCATTCAGTTCTTTTTAGATTTGGCAGCAACCCAGTTTACATATGTGCAGAGAAGCAAAAAATACCAGCTTTAGAATGTGTGTGTTTCATCTGTAGCCTGAAAGGAAAGTCACTGTATACTTTGGGTGAAGAAAAAGCTTCTGTATTTAAATAAAGTATGAGCTGTGTTATGGAACCGTTACCTACAAGATCTGTATGTGCTTGAGAGCCTACTGAGCTGCGTGAGCAGATAAGAGCGTTGCCACCAAGCCGCAGAAGGTGCTTGTGGACGTTGGTGGTTGGGGATAGGAGGAAGCAACAGTTGTGCCTCAGGGGTCAGTCGTGGTACGGTTTTAGGTACTTTCTGGAAAAGGGAAGCTACAAAAAAAAGTTTGAAAGAAAGCTTCAGGAAGCAAGAGGAAAAATGTCTTTCTTTGTGATCACTAGGGAGTAAGAGTAGAGAACATGAGGAAAAGCAAGACTAAGAGAATTTGGCAGTACAGTCTGTGCGTTGTATCTAGTTGAAGTCGTCGTTTCCTATTTAAAAACACTGATATTTGTGTGTTGTTTTTTCACAAGTTCCTATACATCCTGTGGAGTAGAACTGCAGATACTCTGAAGATAAGCAGGGGGAGGGTCTGTTGTAGGCAGGCTGGTTACGTATCTGCTTCTTTTGTGGCCAAATGTCATTTATGATTGCAGTAATAATTTTCTTTGCCTCCACCTTGCATTAAGTTCTGAAGGATTTCACTCACACTGAAAGTAAAGCTAAAAATAGCAAAGCAAGACGTTTAAACAAGGATAAAAGCGTAAACGTTTGTATATCCTGTTCTCTGAACAGGTTTGGAAAGCAAAATTCATTTTCAGTCAGGTACTTCTGTCAATGAGACTATTCTTTCCTGCATTGTCACAAAATGGTATACAGGACCAGAGGATTTTCATCTTAAAGAGCTGCTGCAGGAAAAGTTTCAGGACTGAATAAAGCGCGAGGGAAGGGTTTGCACTGATGTAACAGCAGTTTTTGTGAATGGTCATAGTGTAAGTTACATATTAACGTGCAAGCATAGTAGCATTTGCATTGCATTTTTTCAAATATGATTGACTAATGTGTTGACAGCATCCACGTTAAAAACCTGAAAAAATTCTACTTGGATTCATTAGGCATTGCAAAATCTGAGCTGAGTAACTGTAATGAAATTATATTTTCTATCAGTCTCCAGCCTCGGTCCCCAAAGATTCCCTTGTCCCAGAAATTTAATTAGAAGGCTCAGGATCTATGCACAAGTACTTTGAATCTGCCCCTGGAAAATGGATACTGCTGAGGAATCTGATTCTTCCGATCAGACTGGTTAGTGCCATGCGAACATTGATGGTATCAAGGCAGTAACCAAGTTCTAAGATGTTCAGTAGAAGATTATTTGAAGATAGAAACTTGCTGTGACTGCACAAGAGTAGCAGCTTTAAGGCCAGGAAAACTTATTTTAGGTTACTCCTTGGTTTTTATGGTAGTTGAGCTTTGGCTTAGGAGGGCAAGTTCACAGACATTTAAGAAAAATGCACAATATAATTTAGGCTTTGCTTGCTTTTTTCTGGGAATAGTTCAGAAGTGTATTTAGAAGGTGTGCTGTGGCTTCTGCAAGCCTCCCTCTTTTGCTACTGGCAGGAACTGGGTGACTTTAAATCCAGATCTCCCTGTCTGAAGGACTGCAGCATTTGTTTGATCATTATTCCCCTGACCCTTACTGAAATTCAGCGTGCTGCAAGATCCGATCCATATTTTAAGGTTTCTGTCCTTTTCAGTTGTATCCCTCTTTATGGGCTTCCTCTTTTCCTTTCTCTGCAGGGAATCTGGCGCATCCCCGTGGATGAGATCGACCGCCCGGGCAGTTTTGCATCGCATATGAACCGCTCTATTGTCTTACTCCTAAATGTGTTGTCACAACTAAAGGATTACAACACCTTGCTCAAAGTCTCATCCATGCTACAGAGGACGCCTGATCAGGGAAAGTATGATATATTTATTTTAATCCATTGCTTTATAAAGCTTTGAATATATTTTGTTCACTGCACAACTATTTTATTTAAAGTCATTCTTAGTTTAGGAAACAAGTCTTTTAACAGATTTTCTTGGGAATATAGTGGAATGATGGTTAATTTTTCTCAGGATTACAGTTCCATAATAGAGTCTAGAATTTCTCTGCATTTCTCTTGAAACTTGGAGCAGCCACAGGGCAGCTGCCTTAACAGATTTGCAGAAGTTTTCTGTCATGTGGAGGGATTCGCTGGTGGAACAGAGCACTGTGACTTCTGCACCCGTCTGTTGGCCTCTTGCGTAAGAGTGATGTCCAGTGAGGGGGGTCACAGCCCAGGCATCCTGCCTTCCTGTAATCCTGAACAATGGTTATGTGCCTATTGGCAGCTGATGCTATTTAAAAAGCTCATCCTATTTAGAGGTGATCTAATTTTAATTGCATTAGCTGTATTTAAGAAAAAAGAAGCCATTTAATGTGAGCTATATACAGATTCGTATCAATGGGGAGACCAAAATAAACATCTAAGGAAAACATTGAAGTGATTGAGGTAAAATACTAGTGGCTTGCTGAGTATTGCTGAGGTAAATGTTGAAGTTAGTCTCTGGCAAATGCTTAAGAAATTGAACTGAATGATTGATGGCAATAAGTTGGAGGCATTGAAGGTTTCTTCATGTGTTTTTGAGTGTGAGTGCATGTGAATTTGCGTAGATTGTAGTATGTCTGGGAATATGTCACCACATGTTCAGCAAACTTGAAGCCAAAAATACTTTGACTTTTAGCATATCAGAAGTACTGGACCATAGAAGGTTTAAATTCTGTCCTAAGCAAGCCCACAGTTGTACTAAAAATATTATGTTATTTATAAGTCTAGACTGAATTTAACAAACAAGTAATTTGACATGTTGGATCAGTCAGTGCCAGCCATGGTAAGCTGCAGTCATTACAGGAACTTATAAATGCAAATATTCTGGGTGTGTCTGGTATATGCCTGTAACAACCCTATTTTTAAAAACAGGGCGTTTTTCACCAAACTTTAGTTATTATTGAACTAATGAGGAGTCAGGTTTTTATATTTTTTTTCTGTGAAGCAAACCTTAAAATTACCAATTTATTGTAATAACTGTAGAGAGAAAATATGTGTATTAAAAATGTTGGCTTTTTGACCAAAATAATACCTTTCAAAATTATTTACTTGATTTTAAGCCCTCTCATTAAAACCAGCCAACTCTGAAGTAGAAATTCAGTTTTCCATCAAACTCAGGTGGAGTTGATGGCTGAAGCTGTTCTCCTTGAAAGTGGACTAAAGCATTATGTCAGAATACACTGAAGTTACAATGTTCTAGTAAATTAAATGAAGCTATAGAGTCAATATGCTTTACACATATAATATTATTTTTTTTATAATACTAAATAGCAAAAAAGTTATTATCCCAACAGTGTTCTAGATCTAAAAAACCTAGATTCAAAGGCAATTGATATGACCAACGAGAAAGGATTTGCTGATGTCCTTAATCTCGCATGCACGCTTTATCCAGAACATGAAAAACACCTGACAGTTCAAGATAGCTTTGTGTGACCAATACTCTTTTTCAAGAAAAGGTTTGAATAAAAAGCTGGTATTTGAGGGTCACAGAAAGCTTGATATATCAAAACTCTGATTCTGGTTCTCCATTTTGCTCTGTGTTTGGCTTTTGTTTTGTTTTGGAGTTTTGTGTTTTTTCATTTTCCTCTTCCCTCTGTTTGTAGATAGTGCTATCTTTTGCTTCATGCACGTCATCTTTGATGATTGTGGGGAGGGGCGGGAAACGTAGTGAAAGTGTTATATTTCAACATGCAACTGCATATGTTTTGGTTTCTTTCTTCTAACTTGTTTTAAAATTGTTGTGTTGGATGTGGGGTTTGTTGGTGTTGTGTTGGGTTTTTTTAATGTCCTGGTTCTTGCTTTTAAAGTCCTATAAACTTTTGGCAGTTAGCTTAATTTCTCTTATCTTACTGTGGCACAGGAAGTACTTGCGTGATGCAGATCGCCAAGTTCTGGCCCAACAAGCATTTGTGCTTACAGTGAAAGTGTTGGAGGACACTCTCAACGATCTGACGCAGGTAAGGCAGCAGTGCATTTAATGGTCGTTGATTTAGTAATTAGATTTTTCTAGGTTCAGTTTACTCATTCCTTAGATTTCCTTAGACTGAAAGGCTGCATTATTATTGCTTTGTTCTAATACCTTTTGTTTATATGAAACTACACAGAAAACTTTCTTCCAGCATTGTTGTTTTTCATTTTTGAAATCCAGTAACAAATAGAGTTGTTGAGAATGGATTGCAGTAAGTCTAATTTAAGTCCCTTAAATTTTAAATGATGGTCGTTACATGGAGTATGAGGACAGCTACATTTTTGGGCGGGATCTGTTGAAAATTTCCTTTTGAAATGAACTAAGATTCCTCTTGGAAAACAAAATCAGACAACTAGATATTACATGCCTAGCCATTTTTAACGGCTAGTCCTTGACAGCACGACACCTGCTATTACATTTAATTGTAATTTTGATTTAATTTTTAAAAGTCATTTAGAGACTAATCAGTTTCGAGGTTAAGATAACTGGGAATTGCAAGTTTATTTGGTAAACACATTCAAGGAAAAACTTATTCCTAAGGTTTTTTAAGTTAACGGAGTATAAGCTTAACAAATTAAATGAAAACATCCTTAAGAACACTGGAACTATGTGTATGAAATAGTTTGTTCATAAATCCAGATGGAAGAATTGTATCATTATCAATTTTTGAAAGGCAAGATAGTGTACTGAGGTTTTCTACCTTTGGACTGTCACCAAAGTAATGGTGCAAAAATTAAAACACTATAGTGGATTTTAGCATACTTCTTGATATACTATCAAGAAGTTATGTAAGAGGAACCAAAGGGAAGGCTCTTAAATTTGAGGTTGATCTGCAGCTGCCAAAAGAAACAGGTTCAGTTTTGATTTCAATACATTAGAAGAGAATTTTGTGCTATTAAAACCTTGGGTTTCATTTAGTTGGATTCCATAGTATAGACTGAAGTAGTGGGGGAAAAAAAATTAACATTGCAGCTTTGGTTCAGCCTGTGCTGTCGATTTCTCTGTGGTGTTTTCACTGATTGAAATACTTTAATTGTAAGACTGGTGTCTTGGTTTAATTAATATTCAGGAACAAACAAGAATGAACATGAAATAAATACATTTTCTTCAGCAGAGGCAGTAATGTAAAGGTATCGACTCGTTGTCAGTATTCATGGTAGTCACAGCTGTGCTCAAACAGTTTCTGATTTCAATAATAACAGAGAAGAATGACTTCTTTTATTAAGGTTTCAGAAGATCAGAGTTCCAAGTCTTCTAACCTTGCTCCAGGAAGGATGACAACAGACGTCTCTAATAAAACTAGTGCTGAAGAGGGGAAAGACGTCCTTCCCAAAAAGCCGGTTTTATCAGATGGAGTAGTACATGGTACTGAAAATGGAGTAAAGGAAGTGACGCAGGGACAAATTCCCAATGCTATGGACATATTGGAACAAGAGGACAAGAATGACAAGGAAATTAAGGAACTCCCTAGGCCTGGTTCAGTTGAGCCTATGGATCTTGATAGATATTCCAATGACCCTGAAAAAATTGATTCTTCATGCAAACGCAGCGAGCCAGACCGTGTTCAGTCTGGCAGGAACTCAAAGGAGAGAGCTCCAGAGAGCCGTACTCCTGAACTTTCTTTGGAAGAGCTGAGTATCAGCTCAAAACATCAGCAGCAGGCAACTAAAGGAATAGTTCAAGCAGTATCTACAGAAGAACCTGTCCAGAGATCAAGCAGGAAGAGGAAATTACTTGAGGATGTGGAGTCTGGCAAAACACTTCTGCTTGATGCTTATCGAGTGTGGCAGCAAGGTCAGAAAGTCATGGCCTATGACCTGGGTAAAATAGAGAAGATCATGTCTGAAACATACATGCTGATTAAACAGGTAAAATTAATCATTAATTATAATTTCTCTATGTGACCTCAGACATGATTATAGAGTAACAATAATTGCCAAACCAAGCAGTATAGAAATGTCCCTATTCCTGTTCAAAAGCTGGGGAGATAAATGTCTCCCAAAGAAGCACTTTCTTGACAAGACCACTGAGGGGGGGGAGGTAGGACCCTCCATGTTTTGGAACTAAATTTCTGAAATCAGTTAAGAACTATAATACCAATTAGGCGGGGTTTGTTCATGCTAAATGTTTGTTTGAATTGGGAGAGTTGTGTATCTTTGAATATATACTTCTCAATAACTTAAGGTCACTGTTCTGCCACAGAAGTGCTGCTTCTCCCCCTTACTCCCATGCCCTACATCCCCATTTCATCTGAATTTAATTGGATTTATAGGTGAACTAAGTAATTATGACTTCATTAGTTGTGATTTTGTGTTCAGGTGGATGAAGAAGTAGCACTTGAACAGGCCGTTAAGTTTTGCCAGGTTCATATGGGAGCATCAGCACAGAAACAGGTAAGTTCTGTGAAGTCCCTGGCTGCTTGTAACAAGCTTTTATTACTTAGTGTGTACAATCAAGTCTGTCGCTGAGTGTTTGCGGCAATTAGAAATACCTACTTTCCTTGTATCGTTGTCATCTAAGATAAGTGGGGCCACATTAGTGTAGGTACCTCATCCCTTTTGTTAGGGTCATTGCTACTGTTTATGTCAGGCTTGAAGAACAGTTTGCGTGCCCAGTAGCTTTTGGGGAAATGCCAAACAATCTTCAAATTGAAATTTCTTAATGTCCACATCATTCCTTAGCATTTCATGGATGGTAATTACTTCTCTCTGATCCCTAAGGGCTAACAACCTCATCAGCTCTTCCCTGGCTAACGTTGCACTTTGCTCCAGAGGTACCAAATATCTTTTCTTTCAACTTGCATGGTTGAGAATCTGATTTTTAACTCTGTTACATTACTCACTTTGTTTTTAGCTTGTAGTTTCTGGGTTTATCCAGCAAACAATTATAGAGCTTTAAAGGAATGGTTATTTATCGGTCCTTAATGTGAAATCAAAGCCAAGGAGAAAACTGGATGAATGACGTGTTTAGTGGTCGTTCATTTTGCCAGCAAATCATCAGTTGAAAGCCCCAAAGTATTTATAGTTTTGTACTTTCCATAATTTTTGCCACCAGCACGCAATGAAGCAGTTACTGCACAGACTTTGACTAGAAGATAAAATACATTTTGAAGAAAAATCTATATTCCTAGTTAATAGTTTGTATTTTAATACGCTTGGGGCTTTCTGCGTGTTTTATGCTATGAAAAAGTAGTCTGTGTTAGCGATTGCTAGTGCTCAAAAAGTAACTAAAATAGTATTTGTCTAAAAATAACTGAAAAAAAATCTGTTGGAGTGCAGCTTAGAAACTTTCAGTTGTCTTTGAGTGTTCCACAAGTGGTGATCTGTATCATGCTTATGTGTGTAAAACAGGAAGCATCTCGAAGTTTTTCTACACGAGAAAGGTAGATAACTATATGAATATGTTGAATTGCCTTCAGTACTGATTTACAGTAGAGGGCTTTCAAAAATGTCTTGAACAAACTTTATTTATGAGTTGCATAATTTTATTCTCGTTTTCTGCAGTCTGTCTCCTCTGTCCCTCAAGTATCTCTTCTCCTATTATTTCACCTTCCCATCACGGAATTTTCAGAGTTGG
>VWZL01003139.1:0-157455 GCA_013396915.1 Stercorarius parasiticus
TCGTTTCTAGTTTAAAGCCCTGGTTCATTTCTGGTTTCTCATGATTTTCACTTTTCTAAAGTACTTATAGCATAAGAACAGTCAAATCAACAACAATCAAGTATTCAATTCCACTTTCTAGACTTTCTAAATATGTCATCTTTCCAGAAGAATCCTAGCAGATAAAATCAGCATAACAAAAAGAGTTTCTGGGGTCATGGCATTTGGAAAATGTTGCCCACAGAAGGTTGTGGCAGCAGATAAGTCATTCAATAGAGGAATAATTTATTGGACTATTTATACATAAATGGATAAAAAAAGGACTAAGCAGGGATGTACCTTTAGCATCCCTAATACAAGAGTTGCTGAGGAGAAGGGACCCCAGGCTTGAGGGCTTTCTTTAACCAGAATCTCCTCTGCCACTGTCCTAGGCAGAAACTGAGCTTAGATGGATGCTTGGTCAGACACAGAAGGGCATTTATTATGTCCTTAGAGACTAACAAGCAGGTTTTCATTCCATTAATTATTTCAGTGAACTATTGTATGTGTTGGTTTTAACGTTTAGACTTTGTGCAGCCTTATAATGAATTTAAGAATATTCAAGATTGCTCTCAAATTTTTCTGTAACATAAACTTTTAAAAATAACAAAATACATCAGACATTTTTGTTTGAAAAATGAAGGTTATCCTTGGTTTATTTAAAATTTTTAATAGAGTGACATGAAGCACTTGCCTCAATAAATAGTAGACACGCCAGGACAGCTTTGTGCAGTTGCTTATTTATTTATAGGTCCTAAAGTTGCTTCTTTGAATTAAATGGATGAGTTTTTCAGTATTTTTAAAGTCTATCAGGAAAAAACCCTCTTTTTCAGATGGTTTGTTGTAACTTCAGAATCATTCCAGTTATTATTCTTCTAGATTGCTAATTTAAAGATCAGAAGTGTTATGTCAGAAATATAAAATTAGATGTTCTTGAAATAACATCGTACAGTCAACATACTTTTTGATAATATTACAAGAAACTTCTGGGAGGTATAATAGGCTAAAAGATTTGGAGTCTTTCAATTTGTGGGATTAATTGAGTCAACCATATCTTCCATTTGAAATTTTAAAACATAGAAGGTCAGGAATTCAATGCCAGAATGAAATATTCAGGATGAAATCCCAATTTTACGCTGGCCAGTGACAAAACTTTTGTTAACTTCTGTGGGGTTGTTCCACTAAATGCACTATCCGTACAGTATACATGCTTACTTTACTATAAATAGGTACTATGTACGTATGCCACATATGAAGTCATGGCTAACAAAGGAAAACTTCAGAAAAAATCCTAAAAAATAATTTCAAAAATTTGAAACATCTTTAATTGAAACTTAACATTTTAAAACCTTTCTCTTGCTTTCGGATCTTTCTGAAAAAGCAGGGAGAAAGTGTGTGCAGTACTTGTGCAGAAACATGAGTAATTCTGAACTTCCCACATGCACATAGAGAGCAGTGACGGTCCAGTTTTTCTTATGGCTGGAGATAGCCACAAATACTGCTAAAATAAATCAGCTGAGAGTTTTTTCAGGTTTTTTTCCCCATTTTCCACCTGTTTTTACTCCAACTACCACAAGGTTACCTTGTACCTGCTCCTTGCCTCCTTCTGTAATAGCTTTTGTACCGTTACTTTTGAAAATATGTACGGGTGCTCACAGTAGTTCTCCAGGGTAATTGGTCAGTGTGAAAGGCCATCATGGTTTATGGGGCAGCAAATTCATTTTAGAGATAATTAAAGACTATTTTTATCCCATACCATTATTTTTCTTGTTCAAATGCTTCAGAGCAATAGAGTGATCTAGGCACTGTCAATGATTTGCACAGTTGTCACCAAAGCAAAAGGAGAGGTGTTTGTCTTAAACTATCTGTCTAGTGTTATTTATACAGTAGCACAGGAAGCAATTACTGTGTATTAAAGAGTTCATGTGAGAATACTAAAACCAACAATCATGTGAGAGGCAGTTCTGAATGCCTGCAGAGATTAACATTTTAAATCTTATTTAAATGACTATATTTTCTCACGTACAGCCTGTACCTCAGATAACTTTAATCCCTATAAAAGTCGTGTCCTCATGATAGGTCCTCAGAAAACTCTGAGGACATAAGGTCACGTCAGCAGTGAGATGTGGGAGGTTTGAAGGAAAGAGTAGGTTGTGAGGGGCAGAGAAGAGAAGCTATTTGAAACAAGAAAGCTCTAAGGTAATTTTCTTCTCCAGATTTATGCACATGTATAGTCTGTCCTGTTATTGAGTCACAAATTAGGTTTTCTCAATAACATTCAATTTTTGTTTGTTTGCTTGCTTTATTTTGGCATGATAGATAACTCAAAAGTTATGCATAAGAATTCCTAGTAAAACGTGCAAAGACAACCCTCATAAGACAGTCAGAGGAGTATGAAAAACTTTTTGGAACGGCAGATTCAAGTTGCCCAACCCACCTGATCAAGTGAGCAAAATAGTCATAGCTTGTGAAAGAAGCTGAAAAGAGCACACCAAGAAATTTGGCATTTTGATTACTGTTTCTTTTTCCCTAAATTGATCAAATTTATACTGTGACTTTTTTACTTATTAATGGAGATGAATAGGATTTTTCCATCAGTTTTACTTCTTCTTTAAAGATAAATTCAGATTTTGTTTTCTTAAAGTAAAATGTTAAATACCTATTTTTATAAAGCTGTTTGAAATTATAATTAAAAAAACCTAAATAAAATGTTTTGTTTCTGGATAAAATCAATCCAAATCAAAGCAATGTCTATCAAGGGCAATGTTACGGTGTTCTTGCTTTACATTTGTGCAATCTATTCCTTACAATCTATCATTCATAAAATTTCTCTTTTTAACATTTCAAGAACATTTACCTGGCTGTAAGTCTAATAGTAGTAAAAGTGGTCACCTATATTTAACATGAAGAAAAAAATGAAAAATAGGTATTACCATTTTCCTATGATATGATTTTAACTCATTTTATTTCTTGACTAGAGAGGACGTAAAATAAGAACAAGGTTTTCTTGAGTTAGAGACAAAGATGTATATATATACACATATGTATATATACAAACATATTGGGTCTGGCAGTTCTTTAGGTCTTATTGCTTTATATAATGAGGAGAAAGATGCAAAAAAGACTCTCCTGGTGGCTTGATATTTTTTCCAACTAAGAATTTCTCAGAAATAAAGTTTTAATGAAATATGTCTCATAGTTCCTTACAAATAGATATTTATAGTGTCTTTCTTAAAAGAAACTGTTTTTCCTAGTGGCCTGCTGGGTCTTTCCTCATCACAATGACAAAGTAATTTACTGGACAAACGATAGGTACTACTTGTTTGAAATGTTGATCATCAGAATTTTCTGTCCATGCAGACACTTCACTGCAGCTTTAATAAAATACCTGGTTACAGCAGTATTAAATCTGTATTCTGTTGGCATGACTTTGCATTCTTTGCCAAGGGCACTTCAGCTCATTTGTATGAAGATAAAGTAGGTAGGCAATTCTGTGTTCACCGAGTTGCCTTTGATCTGCTGGCAAGAGTGTGGAGTTTATACATACAGAATCTCTGTTTAATGACTGACTGTGCAGGATAGATTTTTGCAACCTCAGATAACAATACATTTTCTACTTATATTGCATTCTTTCTCCATGCCAGTTACTTGAGATACAAAGTATACACCTAGTTTTCCCTTTAAAGCTTGTGTTTATAGACAAGAAATTTTGTTTCTTTGTGAGCTGTCCAACTTTCTCTTATGACTTTTATTTATTAGATGCACACAGTTGAATATTTTTAAACCTTGCTAGCACTGAATAAGCTGGGGAATGTTGGAACCATTTTTCTCCTAAAAGGAGAAATTTTTCCCCTTTATAGAATGCGTAAAATTACAAATCAGCTAACCAAATTTGTTTTGAAATCTGAAATACTATTAATGTTATTATTAATTTAACAAAAACATTCCATTAGATTGTTTTTGATAAACTAGACATGTAAAAAATTGAGTAGAACAAATTTATTTTGACATCTTTTATGGACCTCGCTAATTAAATACTTTGGAACTGTTCCTGGCATGCTAGTTTGCCTGAATAAATGATATCATATCTGGTCATTGTCTTTTCCTCTCTTTTATTATTATTCTTACTCTGCTCCACTGTGATAATTGACATTTATTTCTTACCACATCCATCTAAATTTGATATGAGATTTATTAAAATGATTGTAGTGATATCTGTATAGGTCAGGAGTTTTCTAACAGATCATAGCGCATTTAGCTGCTTAACAGGTAAAAGCAATTACTAAAAGGATTCAGGTGTTTTATCATGGCATTTTGTGATTGTGTGTGTACTTTAAGAGTTACACTTACATATTTAGAGATACATATGTAAAGTTACATAGATACAGTTCTATGTAGTGTATAGTGTGTACATACTCGGTAATTACTGATGGAAGGTCTCTCATAGAATCATAGAATTGTTTAGGTTGGAAAAGACCTTTAAGATCATCGAGTCCAACCTAACCTCTCCTCAGCACAATTTGTAGATAAAGCCCTGAAAAACATCATAGCTGTTTCTAATGTCTGTCTCTGGTATTACTGACACCTGAGACAAATTCCTGGTTGAAGAGATTGGAGAGAAGGCTAAATGCTTGGCTGCAAATCCTGAAAACAATGCATGTTTGTGGGACAACATGGGAAGCCTTTATGGTGGTGATGACAGATATCAAATAAACAAATTTCAGTTCAGCTTTAAACTCCAAAGCGCCACAGCTGTCAGAGGAAGGATGGAAACTGTGAAAATAAATAAACACTTGTTTGCTTACTGGAAAGTCAGTCAGTCCTTCAGCTTTCCCATATAACTATTAGTTTTCAAGTCTCAGTGAGCTGTTAGTGTCATGCAAGTTGTGAAGCCCGTCACAGGTGGATTTATGGTGGGCACGTTCCTGTGGAAAGCTGCTTTTATGGAAAGGAAACAGAAGAGTTTAACAAGTTAAAGGGAGCTGTATCCGCTGGTCCATTGGCTCCCCTGTGCCCTAAAGAGTGAGACTCCTATCTTGGACTCAGACAAGACATGAACCAGAATTGGGGTCATGAAGGAAAAGGAAGTCCATACATAGACTTCAAATAAGGTTTTTCTTGTAGGAGGACAGGGCCACATCAGACAGTGTGCTTTACCTAGGTAGCCCTCAATGCTGCTAGCCCTTCAGCACACTCCAGTATATGTCCAAAGGTTTGCTTAACCAAGTAGCAATGAGATTTTAAGCAGAGACAAGTGTACAGGAAGTGTGAGTAATTTATATCTCAGATATAATTGTTTTGATAGGTAACTAGGCGAGAGGTTTGCTTGGATTGTGGCTTAGGTCTAATATGTCCCTGAACTCAGAGTACAACCTATAAACAATTATGATGAAGAAAATATGGCTGATAAAATCATGGCTTTGCAAGATTTTAGTGGTGAGGATTTCACGGTGTACAGTGATTTAGAAACTGAACGTTATCTGGAGCCAGAAACTGATTGAATGCTTTGAAAGGATCAGTAGTCAGCCAGAAAAAAAAAGGCTACCCAGAAAAAATAAACTGATAAATTCCCTGAAATCTTTAAGTGAGATTACTGTGGTTGCATAAACAAGTGCAGTTCATTTTGTAACCATTTACGGAAATAGTATGATAAGAAATGGAGAAATCTGGTGTAATCCAAAACCTGTATTGTTTTGGTAACAGACACAGTTGTGAGGAATCCTCTGTGAAATTCCTTGTATTTTAGGAGATTACTATAACCTGCAGAGAGATTAAGGAGAAAATGGATGAGATAACTGTTGGTACTTAGAGGTGCCTGTGGAACTGAGCCAAAGAAAAGCCAGGAAGATTTTCTTTTGAAAGCTATGGGCTACATATCTGAAGAAGTGATTGAAGGCAATGGAGTGTACTCTTAGCTTCCCTGCACATTGAGAGAGAAGATGACAGCAGACTCTTCCTTGTGATGAAAATCTGGCGTGTCACTGCAACATATTATTCTCGCAGGAAAAGCAGGCACAGTGGCAGTGCTGCCTCAGGAGTGTGGATAACTATGCAGTGCTTAAGGCTTGAGTATGGGAAACATACTGAGATAACAAGTCTTGCCAGAACAAAACAGGAGAACATGTATGGAAAACCCTTTCTCTTTACCACCTATTTCTAAAGTTTCTCTCCAGTTTCCGGTACCTTGGCTAAAATCAACTCCATGAATGTCAGCAGAATCCAGCTGGATTTCCAGCAGTGTAACTAAGATTCGAATTAAGAAATTTTGTCTATATCTATAGCTAACTATACCTATATATCTGAAGCTTGCTGGCATTTCCTAGATAAATCTCTCTCTAAATTTATCTGTAATGGGACTATGTACCTGGAATCATGACTTCTTAAGGAATCCAGTGAATTCTGTTGAGTCCTAGCTGCAGTTTATTTGGCTCATTCTGTTCACTAGTGGTGGCGTTTAGTCAATGGCCAAGCAAGACTGCTTCCTCAGGTGGTGTAAATCAGCTCAGCTCCACTGACATTAATAGATCTTGGCCAATTTACATCAGATAGGAGCCTCTCTTGCTCTTTCTTCCCAAAATTTATGAGGATTATGGAGATGAGCTGTAGCCCTAGTGGCAAATGTATCATTTATATATGCCAGGTCTCATGCTTAGTGTGATTGCTGTGCTCTCCAAATCTTTATAGACATTCTATGATATATGTGATGACTAAGCAGTGGAAGTCAACAGAAAATGGAGTAGGCATGCTGTACTTTTCCCTTACCTTTCTTTCAGTTTAGGGAAGAGGGCAAAAATTATACTTAATAAATTAATTCATTCAGTTATTTGTATTTTAACTGTTCTTTATGCCTGGGTTTCCTTCTTTTCTGCTAATATTTGCATTCTCAAACTACTTGTATAATTTTCAAGGTCTGAACATTCTCTCCTCATAGCTTATTCATATGCTGCCTACTGAGGACCAAGGAACTAGAGGCAATTGAAGAGCCTACATTTCACACAGAGCTGCTGACCCTGTTCCGTGAAAGTTTTATGTCTGTGAACTAGGGTAAAAATAAAATAAAAATGAATACTAAGAAAACCAGAGCCCTGTAAATCTAGAAAGCAACACTTATTGTGGCTTCCAAAGATGACTCCTCCAAATAAATTCAGTATTTCTTATTTAGATCTCTATGCTTTAGTATCAGAAAAATCAAATTCATGAAACAGACAAGAGATGAAAATAACAAATAAATACACATTTCATTTAAAAGGCCATGCCAGTACCGATATCTAAATCTCTCCCTTTCCTCCTCTGTCATTTAAAAACAGAAACCTTGGAAAAAAATAATGAAAACCATGGGGTTTGTATCAGATTTTTGTCATTTTCCCCCAGGTGTTTTTGAGTTACTTCCTCCTAGTTTGCTATAGAGATTGAAATTTATAATAGTTATATTCACTTCCCTGTTTGCACATCATCACTGAGCATGTCAGCTATGAAAGCAGCTCCTGCCAGTGAACTACTAACACAGGAATAAATTTCAAATTGTACTGTGCGGGTTTCTACACAGTTGATGGTGCAGATACAATCTCAGTGACTCATGATCAGAAGGATCTCACATTTTAGAAGAATGTGAAGGTCTTGAGGCCTTACGGTGCCAGTACTGTCCCTAAGAACAGCAACAGGCTGTGCCTTTCTCCTCCAGGAGCCTTTGGCAGCTCCCCTTAGTGCACTACTGGTGGCCATGGCAGGGGTGTGAAGGGGGCACAGGTATTCTAAATATAAGGCTGGGGTGGGTGCCAAGTGCAGGTAAACATGATGAGCATGAGTGCATTTAAATAGCTGGTTACGGCAAAGCAATGCTATATGAAATGTCAGGCAATGGCATAGGAGGAGATAATAAGATCAGGCAATGACATGGGAGGAGATAAGAAGGTGCAGTAGTTCTGGAGTCAGTGCTGCTGTCCTGGGACTGCAAGACCCTCTTTGTACTCAAGCCCTGACACAGCTGTACACTGGTCCACAGCTCTCCATGGGATGCTAGAAAAAGAGAACTTTAATATTACAGCAAAGAACATATTTGTCTTTTGGCAGCATTTAGCCCAAGCTAAAATCAGGCATCTCAGTGCTTTGCACTTTACCAATGCATACAGAAAGCCAGTCTCCTCCTGAAGTCCTTGTAATACAAATAGACAATCCAGCCAAAGAGTAGGAGGAAGAACTCCTCCTGAGTAATAGACACCAGATTATATTACTTAATAATTACATTAAATTCTGTTCTGGGGTTTGGCAATGGAAAATATCTTGCTTTGTTCCACCCAGCATTCACCACTCCTTCTGGAGAGCAATTCCTCCCAAAATAGCACTTTAATATGTTAAGCTGCTGAGCAGCAGATGTCAATGGTAACACTGTGGGAGGGGAGTAGGGCTCTGTTTTGTTGATCATTAATAACAGAGACACATGTCTGACTTTTTAATGGCTTCAACCTTATTGGCTACTCCTGCCTACATGCAAGCCTCCTATCTGATCTTCATTGCCATTAGTTCCAGTTAGAACTCACGGTTGAGATAATTTATAATTATATCACCGCATTTTTCTATTCATTTTTTAGCTCAATTTCCTATATGATTCCTATATGACCATGACCATGTCTGTTTTTCTGTTTTCCCCAAGTTTTAAACCCAGTCAACAATTTCAAGAAAATTAATCAGGAAAAAAAGAGGTTTTGAAAGAAATTAAAAGACTGTTATTTTCATCAAAATAGGTGATGAGATAGAAATTCAGTACACACCTGTCCTGAATGATGGGAAGGCTAATCTTATTAGACACAGAGAATTAGCATAAGAAGCTGCTATAATGAATGCTTGAGAAAAGCTCCAGGAACAGATGATACAGACACCAAACGCAACAGAAAGTGAGGCAGACATAAGAAATGAAGTTTTATTTTTGTGCTTACAGAACTGTTTATCCTAACTACAAAACCATTCTGGATAACCAGAATGGTAAAGGTTCATCTAAATGCAGGGTGTGTTCACTTGTTAATCTCTGGTTTACTAACTAGGTTATTTGCTGATGCATCATTATTACTCCTTCTCTGAATGCATTTATGGCTCAAGATGTGCATCCCAAAACCCAAGACTTTATTGGAAAATTGAACAGGTAGGCTGCTAGTGAAAGCAAAACCCTTGTGAACTTTCCTGTGTACAGAGCAAATACAATATAACGGCAAGCACAGCTTCATCCTTTGGGCCAATGCTCCCCACTGAGGTGCAGCAAAGAAGGCTGGCACAAGACAAGTAGATGTCCCCATCAGAGTCTCAGGGTTTTAGAGGCTTTAGGATCAGATGAGACCACAAACTCTGTGCATAGTATAAGCCAGTAAATGCATTCAATTTTGATATTTATTTATTAAAGCTGCAAAGTAGTTGATGTCTTTTTGTGCCAGTAGTAACCAGAAACAATGGAGTGCCATATGTCAACCTGATTTAAGAAATTATCTTATGGTTTATCCCCAGCCTAGGAGGAGGTAAGTGACATAGAAATCAAAATGTCAAAGGAGTTTTGGCAGATGCTTCAAAGTCCTAAAGAACTGCTTTGTGAAATACTTTAAAAAGAGAATGCAGTGGAAGGTACCTTATTTTGACAGAATGGGGATGAGTGTTCGTTCCTCTCCTGCTGAGCTTACTGTCCTTACTACCAGCTGTTCCTGAGTATGTCTCTATAAGATATATATATATGAGTGCACACACACACACAGACACACATATATATGGATATTATAGAACTGCTGACACCGGTTATAAATGTTGACTGGAATTTCTAAAGCTGAACTCTAGTATGGTGTTTCTTAATTTACAGGTAAATATTTCTGATGTTCAAAACAATTCTAAGCCCTGCATGATGCCACTTCAAATCTACAAAGTGCTCTATAACCTCTGTCATTAAAAAGGTGCAGGGTGGTTGTAAACCCTTTTGGCTCTTGTTGCTACTTACTCATACGGTAATAGAAGCCAGGATCCTACTGGAGCAGAATCCATCATACAAGGTGCTGTATAAAGATGGGGCAGAAAGACACTTTACGCCCTATCAGTCTGAAATATTCTATTTTATACATGTCCGGTACACTTCATAGACATTTTTCTGCCCTCTTTGCACCTTAACTTGAGGTGAAAGTGGGACTGGCTTGTGTCTCTGTCTCCTGAGGCCTGAGACTTAATAAAAAACTGATAGCCTCATGGATCTCACTAACATAAATATATACTTATCAGTTTGCTAATTAAACTTCTTCATGGTAACAGTGATACTCCCAATGCAGATAAAAGTTCTTATCTTAGATATACATGTGTTTCTGAAAGGGCATAAATATTCTAGCAAGATTTTTTCTGAGAAAATAATGTGGTTCTTTGTTGCCTTCCTCACGTAGTACATATTTTCCTTTTTCCTCCTATTTTTAATATCGAATTTATCTCCCCCCTGCCCCTGGACTATTAGATACTGTTAGAGAATCAGAATTTGTTCCACCCATATGCGCATTGTAACAGCTGATTTATTTCTCTGTTTTATGATGTCCTGGTTTATTTCTGTGACAATGTTGTAATAACACATCTATAATAAGCACTTACAATAAATTTGAAATAGATGAGTACTGCTGGGCACTAACTAGGGCAAATAAAACAATGGTTTTGTGCAGATGTCCACAATAATGTGCATGCAATAAGATGGACAAAATTTAGGAGGGCTGCCAGCTGCCTCTGTGACTAGACATTTTTCTGTAATACTGTATTTCTCAGATTGTCACACCCCTAAGAAAGAATTATTTAGAGGGATAAAACGATCCATGCTACACTGGAATACTGGTGAATTTGCTGTAAAGTTGCAGCTCTCTGCTGGCCAGAGATTCTGGAATGCAAACCCATTAAGAATGCTTTTCCCCTTTTGCAATAGAACTGCTGTGACTGACCTTTCCGTAACCAGTCCCAGAGCTGTAAAAGATTAAGTGAGATGTGAAATTTAGCATAAAAATACTGTGGACCTCACTGAGGGGTAAGTGGATGGCCTAATCATAATGGAAATTAGCTTTGATTTGACTGTGTTAAGGGTATTTGGAAAATCGTCTTTCAAGGCTAAGATTCTTTGTAAATCTGTGGACTACGTACCTACAGAAGACTGATTGCACATACTGGCCTAATGTTTTAGTTTTGCAGTAAATTGATCAGATTCCAGAGTGGAAGCTGGGTTTGGGCATGGATCCAACAGGCCTGTGCCGGATTTTCAGTTCAGTTCCTGCAGTCATGTTATGCTTCAGCTGGAATATCAGCTCTCGTTTTTAAGCAACGTATTTCCTCCTGGTCACCCCTCCCCGGTCAGCCCTCTGAAGCCACAGCTTGCCCGAGAGCAACAGAGGCATCTGCATCAGCAGCAGAGAGCCTCTGGTGGCTGCCCCATGCCTGCCCGGCGGTGGGGTCGTTGAGAGGGGGTGCTGCTCGTACTCTCAGAGCCCAGCACAGCATGGAACTATGTATGAGGAACATAGATCTAAGCAGGAGGAGGAGGAGGAGAAGGGTGCCATTCTCTGTTTTCGAGCGAGCAGAGGAGCTGGCTGTTTTTACACACTGCTGCTCTGGTGGAGAGAGAAGTCCTTGCAACCATTCGTTGAGGTAAAAAGTGCTTCACTTCATTCCCTTCCTACTAGTCCAACTAACAGGACGAGGGAAGGTGAGAAGAGCTTTGCCTCAATGTATAAATACAAATTTTTCTTTGAGATCGTGGTGCAACCGCATTAGAATTTCCCAGGCGTGCCACATACATAGTTCACAGAAGTATGACATGTTAGTCATTATGGCTGATTGGACAGTTAAGATACTTACCTTGTATCATTTTAGAAACAGAATAATTTGGTATTGAGATAATGTAATGAAATCATAATGCAATTTTTTTTCTGTAAACACCATGTACCATTTTCAAGAGCCCAAAAGTTATATGCTGAATCTTGAAGAGGGCATTTCCTGAAAGTTCAAAGCAAAATGCTCCATTAAGATAGGTATGTATATCTATTAGGTAGATAGAATAGAATTAGATAAATAAAAGACTTGTGTATCTGTTATACATGTGCCTACCTACAATGCCCTAAGCATGTGTAAGCAGAACTGTTTTGAAATACAAAGCTTTTCAAAGTTTTCCATAGAGAAATAGAAACTTTTTTTTTTTAAAAGGAGATAACAAACTGCATTGCTACAGGGTAAACATTTTAAAAAATGTATTTATGGCACCAAAGGAATATCTACCGTACTGAATTTGTGACTTTCCTCATATTCAGCAGCCCTATAATCACTCCAGTTAAACAGTTCCCTTAACTTGTGCAATTAGTTTTTCCTGGAGGACTGCCTCATGTTTTTGTTGCTTCCTAATTAACTAGAAAAAGCTTTTGCTTGCAATTGTCTAAAGGGTCTATTCCTGCAAACTAACAAGGAAATCATGCATACGGAGTTTACAGAACTGGGGCCATCATTTGCTTAGGAAACAAACAAAGTTCAGTTAACAGCTCTGGTTATCTCCGAAACAATCCTCAGGGGATACACAAAATCTGAAGGTTTTGATAGAAAATCTTTCTTACTTTTCTCTCCTGCTTATGTAAATGGATAACACAAGGAGCAGCATAAGAAGATTCACAGGGACTGAACAATGAGAACCAGCCCATACTTATCTTCATGGTACAAGATGGGATGGTCCAGAAATACATATTTATTTATTTATTTATATATATTTAATGTCTTCTTAGTGAAATAATAAGAACATTTTTCACCATGAGTGCATGGGTAAAAAAGAAATGAAAAATTATTCCCATACCGGGTTGAAACTTCATTTTTCCTGCATTATCTCGGGAATTCTTCCAGTGCTCTGTCAGTAGTTTCATAGGTTTTCATTTTCTGATATACAAAGACTGATGGAGTCCCTGAAGGGGGAAAAGGAATAGAGACTGCTAATTTGATCTGTTTCTATGGTGAACTTTGGAAATCTTTGCAGCACTTATCTTATTTGTGCAAAATGTATGAGTCCAGAATGAGCTATTACAGTTCACAGCCTGAGCTGAAATAGTTACTCCCAAAGAAAGTGAGCTTTTCTGGTTAGTTTCCACATTATACCTTCTCCACTGAGAAGAGCCAATTTGAGGGCGTACACATAATTATGTCTTCACTGTCTGTGGCATTTTTTTCCACATCAGCATACGTTGATATCTTATTTAATGAGGTTTTACAAGGGTGTTTGTTGTGATTTCTTCTCCATAGTTAATCACAGCCAAATTTCAAGTCCACTTTCAAGTCAGGTTTTTTTTGGTTCATGACTTATGTTCCTTGTTTTCTCCAGCTATACCTGGTAGGTATAACCTGCTAGAAGTATAATGGACTTCCCCTGTCCCCACAGTAAATGGATGTAACAAAGAAAAATCTGCTTGTGCTCCCCACTCTTCAATAGATATTCGTGCTCCACTGCTAACAGCTGAGACCTGAATGCGCTGATTCCATCAGCCTCGTTCACAGTCTGTGAAGAGCAAAACTAGATAATCCTGAAAATGTGCATGAATGAGTGAAAAGCACATTTCTAAAGGAACAGAAATTCATTTCAGGCAGACTCAGGATATTTGAATCCTATCATCTGAACTTTTTATGAGCATTTGGAACTTGCTGATCTGAGTTTGTTGTCTGCACAACACTTGAGAAGGCTTTGGCCCGCAGTCTATATGAAATACGAGTGGAAGTCTTGTAGGAAGTGAAGTACTCATAAGAACTTTACTTAGATGTTAAGACTGAATTACGTTCTCTAGTGGCATAACAAACAATATCTCCTTTAAGTTCTCATGAGCAGAAGCGGAGGGAGCTTACATCAAGTCAGATTAGATTTCCCTTTTTCCATTAACTTATGCAAAGCCCCTGTATCTTCACTTCAGAGCTGCAATTACCCCTGATCAAAATCTGTCTTTTCATTCTAATAAGGTGTTGCTCACCTATTATGAAAAAAAAAAAATCACTTCATAGTTACACTGTCTCACTTGTGATCCTGGGAAAAAATGGAAGTTTGTTTTCTGACTTTGGTTATGGAACACTCAATCGGATACTTAGATTTATTGCAAATATGGTTACCAAGCAGAGCAATGCGATCCTTTGTCAAGTTTTTGGAAGACACATAACACTGAAAGTGAGCCTGAAGTGTATGTTTATTCTAAGTAATCTCTATGATGACATCAACATTGGTATTACACATTTAAACCCCCAACTTAAAACAAGTGTATTTTTTTTTCTAACTATGAACAGAAAAAGAGTTGCCACTTTGTAAGACTTCCATTATCAGAGAGAATATTATTTGCTATTGTACAACTAATGTGAGTAGAACACATCATGACTAGTAGAAAATTACATTGGGTTAAAACAAACAATGACAGAAACCTGAGATGACTGCAACCCACAAGAAAGTGCATATGGAAGCTCCGCACTCTCCAAAATTTGAAGAACCACAACAAGACAAAAGTAATACAAGTTTAAGGGGGCAAGTTGTATGAGCTGGAATGACAGAGGCCAGTGTGATACATGCATAGACTAGGAGAAGGAAGATTGTGGAAGTGGCTTAGGTGACAACTACATAACGGTGTGATAAGAATAAAAACACATGTGAAGACATGGAGTTCTACCCATATTTTTATTATCCAGAAAATTTATAGAAACTTCATGTAAGTTAGCAGAAACTCTCACGATTTGACATGCAGTTATTGTTTATTATGATTTAAAGGATCGAAGTGACCAATAAAGGAGTTCATGTGGTTTTTTTCGTGGTTTCTCTCAAGTAACAATTCTAAAACACTACAGAACAGAGACATCTGGTACATGTGTAAAGTAAGCTGCTGAGGCCATGGAGGAAAATGAGCTAAAATAGAATGGAATTATAATGATGTCTACATTAGCAAGTAGTGCACAACAACAGGACTGTATCTGCAGAGAAACAGATGGCACTAGGGAGCTGACTTTCACACCATAAGCATTTAGAAGGATTATTACTTCAGGTGGTCTCTAGACTGACCGTGGATTCAGTGCCTGGGAGTGGTTAGAAAGCATTAGAGGTACCCCTGGAGTCCATCTTCCATTTTAGTTTCATCCAAAAGACTCCAGTCTGCATCCCAGAGACTGCTCTGAAATATGAATCAAAGCACATTTGGAGGATTGGTCAGAAGATTTGCTTCAAAAGCTGAGTTAGAACTGAACTAAAATGCTAATGCAGATGCACCAAATGCATATGTATCTCCTGTGAGAAACGGAGCAGAAATTAGTTTGCACTGAGATCTGTCCTGTTTTTGCTAGCAATCAGCAGTCACCTGCCATAGCAGAACTCCTATTGATACAGAACTTTGTAGTTTTTATCAACGTACAATATGTTTTTTACTTAACAGCTAAGATCTTTATACCTTGGAGAAAATAACCTTTATGCTGCAGTTTTAAAAAATTGAAAAGATGATTAACAGAAAAGAAAGGATGACTGAAAAGGCTCAGAATTTTAAAATTCTGAAGTTTTATATAAATGCATGCTTCTTATTTTATATATGTCAAAGACAGAATATAAATGAGGAATTCAGGTCTCTTTTTTTTTTTTTTTTTTTTAAAAATTTTGTTGAAATCATTCAAACCGTATAATGACATGTATGCAAATTCCTCAAATTTTCAGTAACAGGTAAACATTTAAAATACAGAATGAATTTGATGTTGGGCACCAGCACAAAACTTGGTTAACTCTATTCCATTCAGACATCTCTAGACCCACAGAAGCTCAGGACAAATGTATTTTAGGCCTATTTAAGTATATGCATATCAATAGTGTTAACTCTATTTGGATAATGTCTGCATATGGTAGCACTGTACACTTTTTAGAAAACTGCATTTCAAAATGTAAAACAGTGTTTCTTCTCACATTTCTAACAAACAGAGGAAATTATTTTAGCTATTTCATACTTGCATTATCTGAGTCTGGAGAGAATAAATAATGAGGATGGAAAAAATTCTTCAGTGCGTTTCCTCCACAATGATATTGCTTCACAGTGTGCACAGAACAACATTTAATAGTTCTGCTTTTCTGAATGTCTACCAATAGTACAGTAATCTGTTATCTGTTATCATTACATATAAACCATATAGTCCAAAGGACCACGTTTTATACTGCAAAACAAGAAGTTAAAAACATTAGCAAGATGAGACATAACTTCCGTCTGGTAATAGCCATGACTTGGAAGCATCTACTACACTGCCAGTGCTCAAGTAGTGAGAAAACACCTTCTTAATTACAACTGTAGTTCACCATCTGATCTTTACCACTGCTAGGTTCATGTTGACAGTGGAAGCGCTATTAGCATTACCTATAACATGTTTTGTAGTATGTATTTATTATTGTAGCTCAGGTGTCTGCAATGTCTGAAGACACTACTACATGAATAAGAACGCTGCATTTTTAGTGAACAAATAAAAAATAAGAAGTCTTACTTTTTTTTTTTTCTTCAAGGTACTTTAACTTTTAAAATACTTCTCTGCCAAGTAAACCACTAAAACTAGGGTATGCCTCAAGTTGAACTATGTATATGGAAAACTCTACATTAGAAGAAATAAACGTTAGGGGATTGTTATGTACACACACATATGAAATATCTTTTCTGTAATTAAGTCTAAAATGCTTAGCTTAACTCTATCTGAGTATCTTAAGCTATTAGAGAGCAGCTGAAAACTGTACTGTCAAAGTGTACAGTTTAAAAGTTTTTCGCACGTCTTTTTCTATTCTTTGTCATTTTCTTCTGTCCATGCCATAAGCATTGCAAGCAGAATTTAGTATCGTGTTGCCCTAAAGAAGTTAGGAATTTGAAAGTTACTTCTTTGAAAACATGGGGATAAAAAAAGTGCAAAGACAAAATTACAGAAAGCAGAAGATTGAAAGCATTTGTTTTTCCAAAAGATTCTACCAGGGGTAAACGTCAGTCTTTGACAGAACAGAGGTTTCCTAAAACAAAACAGTCATGTAAATACTAGCATGATATAAAGCAATGATTGGCAATATTAGATTGTCCAGCGATGTAAGGACATTATGCAACCACCATTAGAACACCTCTGTTAGTAAGATACCAATCTACTCTATTTTTTTCTTGGTCTCTACTGTTCTACGAAGACCATAACTTAAAAAAAAGAAGAAAGACATGAATTTCCCAATTAAAAGAAATCTGCTTTGCATATACTTAGAATTCACGTAAAGAAATGCTTTTGCCTATATACACTACCCTTGTATCATAGAACCCCTAGAAGACCCTTCTCTCCCTTTACCAGTCCTACAGTTTCACACAAGTGGGTTCTCTCATTAGATATGCTCCAAGCTTCAGGCCTGCTACAGAGCTGGTCCATTAACAGTTTGTTGTTAAATATTTCATTGTTATGAGCTCATACTTAAACCTAAAGAGCAATCTGTAAAAGAATGGAGTGTTAAAGATTTTATTGCCCATAAAACAAGAGAGCAACTTTTAGAAAGCTGCAGAGGATTCTGGAAAAGGATGGCTTTCTTTACGTTTTATTGCTTCTTGGAGAGTATTTTCCGTTTACTGTCTCCCTACAGTAATGCACAGGATCACTGTTAAGTCTGTTGTGCAAATAGATTGATTGGAAACTCTGAAGCTTGTTGGCCAGCTGTCTCCATTACTTTTGGGGTGGTGCTTCTACAAAGTGAGCATATCATCACTGAAAAGATCTGGTTTGTGAACCTCGACTGTACCTTAGATTATTTATTAACGAATAGAATTTTGCACAGATAAAATAACCCACAACGGCCATTGTGGTAATGCACGTTTATCCAGGAATCAACACACCTCAACAAATAGATGTGTTGCCCAAAGAGCAGAAACTAAAAAAGAGATCATGTAATTTATTCATTTTACATCATTCTTCAGCCTGGAGTGCTGGTTTCAAGTCGGTCTTTCTTGAAGGAAGTAGCTGCACTTCCATCACTTAAACACTCATCCCTTTTGGCAAAATATAGGGCATGGTGTGCCTACCTTTAGCAGGCTGAACTGAGTATATAAATTGCCACAGTTAATAATTTAGGATGGCTTTATTCTGTGCTATATCTGATTGCTGTTCAGCCTTTGTGGAGTGAAAACCTCTTTTTACATTCATCCACTTCAACTTTTTATGTTGAACTCGCAAATCTACCAAACTACTAAATCATAGATATTAATAGATATATTATCTGCAATAAGAGGAAAACCTCTCTCAGGTAGCTACAGTGTTCCAAGAAAAAGAGAACAATATTCTACCTTATTTTGGACTGCAATTTTTGAGATTTTTGTCTTTGGAGATCTGTATTTTCTGACCTTGCAAATACATGAAGTGGTCTAGATAAGACTCCTCTTTTTCACTTGAGTGGATACTGTGGAACTACACCCAAACAATTCTATTTAAAGTGGCAGTATAATTTCACAAGAACTGAAGGCCTTGCCAGAATCAGAGGGTAGCAACTCAATCAGGGCTTACATACACTTCACAGTCACTGTGTTGTGGTTAAAATCACCAGGCAGTGATGCAGGTAGTGCTTTCTCTCAGTGACATGAAAATTGAATTTATTGTTGAGGCACATGCACTCATTTTTTTTTTTCCTGGCCATTTGCACATTAGATACAGAGCTGCAGTCACAGGAACATGATACAGTCTGCCCTTCTACCAATTAGTGCACTTCATCAGCACTTTCTTATGTTTCTGAAACGGGGACACAGTAATAATACTGCCTACCGATTTTCTGAACTGTGAGCTCAACTGAGGAAAATACTGAAAGGATATAAGCAATAGTTAAAGATGAAAAATGTTGGCAAGAGGTTCAAAAAGGAGCTGGGACAACAGCAGTACTTCAGAGGTCTATTGATGTCAACTAAGAACTATAGCAAAATGGACTCTGGTTAAAAAAGCCCATAAGTAAAATGGGAAATGAATGGGCCAAAACATACCTATTATAAATCAGGTCTAACTGTTGAATGAAATAATATGAAGATGGTTAGCTCCTTTTACCCTTTTCTTTTTTTGAAAAAGTAAGCACAGAAGCAATGTGGAAAAGAATTCTGTTTCATTTGAAAAGTGATTCTTTTTGCTTTCCTGTCTCCATTCTCTGTTTTTGACTGATAGTGAGACCAATTGTTCTGTACAACATCAATATGATGTGATGAAATTGTCCACCCAGCTCAGTCCAGTTTGAAATTATACCTCAGCTATAAGTACTGCCAAAAAGATATAAAAATGCCAAATCCTTGCCAGAAGCTTACTTAGACTAACAGAGGCCTATGCATTAGCATGAACTAGTGCACAGATTTTCTCATCACTCACCTGTGTGCACCATAAACTCTTAAATTGCTTGTTTTGCTGATAGCTGCAGCTGTGGGGAATCTTTGCTGATATATAGGATTTTAGAGGATTTTATTGGCTTGTTGAAATGAAACTGCAGTTGATATGAATAGCTTTGATATGAAACCAGGAATCTTAAAGTACAAGAACTTCACTGTCTTGCTGAACATACATATTCTGATCAGGCTGCTCATGTGGGGACCATATACATGAAGAATATAAGGAGGGTTAACATGTAGGTAGGATGGTGCCAACACTAGAAAGATGGTAGTCCCTTTAAGAAAAGATAAAGAAAACTACCCATCAAGATCCTGTCACATTAGAGAGGAGTGTGCCTGGCTTATGACTTGTTTGATTTGTGTGAGTCAAGGAAGGGTTATTTTAATCACTGATGTGAGGTACAAAAATGCTTACAGCTTGTTATGTTCTGCTGTAGTGTGCAATGTATGGTCACACGCAAAGACTTCTAAAGTCCTTGTGTTTGTCTTCTATGGTCACCTTGATTCCTTAAAACAAAAGTTCTTGTTGTAAAGGAAAGGAAGGACTCTGCCCAGTGACATACAAATTTCAGACTTGGGGAGACAGGCAGGATTCAGAGAAAAAGCTGTTGCTAAGGATTTGTCAGCTCAAAGCATCTCCTTGACTGAATGTTTTCCTGTCTTCCACCTGAGAATTGTCAGAAAGGGTTGCAATTTTTCCAACTTTTGTTTTCTGATGTCTTAAAATTTGTGTTAAAATCAGGAACATCCCTGCCACTTTCTTACAGATCACTTCAAATTTCAACAGGTCTAACCTTCTTTATGATGAAGCAAGCTCTTTACAAAGTAAGAGACTCAAACTGAATGTAATGAGTCTGAAAAATTTTGTTTGTGTCTGTCCTGAAAATGGACTCCATTTTAATTTAATCATCTTTGATTGCTTTATCTTGATCTATATATTTCCAGTTTTTGGCATGGATTTTATAATCTTGCAATTAAAGCCATGAAACATAGTTAACTTTGCTGTACATGACAAGTTCTTGCTAATATTTTGGAACTTCTGGTCCCAATAGTTCCATTGAAATTAATGCAATCTATCCGCTCTAAAAAAAAGAAAAAAACCAATAAAAACTTATCTGGAAGAAGAGATTCTGTGAATCTTACTGTACAGCTCAAATTCTAACTTTCACATTTAATACTAAAATATATCTTAATAAGTGCACTTTTCTAAAAAAAATTTAATATATTTATCTCAAGTTTAGCTACTGCAGTGAAGGAACAGATGCATTCATTTATTGACAACACTGAGTACTAAACTGATGTGCCCCCAAACAACCACTGCAAACCTCTGGGAGGTTGTCAATGACAGCCACATGTCTTTGATCATGGAGACATTCACCAAATGGCACTGGCACACCAGTCAATATGTGTAAGTAGAGCTACCAAGGTATAATGTTAAAGATGTCTTGGTGTTCAGCACCTGGACATACCAGCGTAAAAGTATATTATTCGGCATATATGTGCAAGCACAGTGGAGTTTTTCGAAGTTACACAGAGGTGTCTGACTTATATATCATTCGTTCTTATACGTGGATAAGAACAAGCTGTAGAAAAGATGACTTAAGTTTTGGCCACTAACTATAAAGCTCATAGCTACATTGACCTGCTATGAATTCCAGCTGCTTCTGTTTTTCATCTTTTTCTGTTGTCACAAAGACTGAATGGTGAAAGCACTACATGAATGCCTCTACATAATTACTCTTCAAGGTTGAAGACCTCTGAGAGCTCAATAGATAATTGAGACCATGGCAGTCTCCCCAGGGTCTCCTTTGTGTAAATGGCCTCTTCTTGGTGAATAGCAGAGAAAGGAGGCAGAATATGCATTCTTTTCTGTGCTGGGAACCAGATAATCTGTGTCCCAGAGTGGCTTTGAATGATGGTGTGGCGTTACAGAGCTCAGAAACATTGGGTATCTATACAATCTCTGTACAGGGAAGCCCGGAGAAAAGAAGCTCCAGAATGACATCCAAATAGGCTCTCCCGGTCTAGTTTTATGCATTAAACATTTCATACCTCTGAAAGATAAATTTGAGTTATTTACTAAACAATTTTATTAATTGCTTTCTTAATGATGCTGAATTACATACTGGGATTCCTATGAACACATACAAATCTCACCTTCCTGTCCCCTCACTGCTTTCACATCAATGGACTGTGCTGGTTAGCAGAGAACTGACTAGAATTCTCTTGCATGAGCGGAATCTTTTGAAAAATAGTATAAAAATAGAGAAGAAAATAAAAAGAGGTTGTGGACTGAGAGCAGTCCTATTGACCTGAACCTACATGACTTTACAATAGAAAGAAACAGCTTGGCATCATAGGGGACCTATTTGATAATTTTAAATACACAAGCAAAGAGCTATCGTTCACAGGATAGATGGACAAAAAAATAAGGGCAGATGTCTAAATGTGAGCTATTAATTTGAATGCATAGAAATGACCATCACTGAAGAAAGACATGAGATTACCACTGACAGACAGCAGAAAGATTATTTCTAGTAGACCCAAGTGACTTTTTTGGCTGTCTGAAACCTACAGAAAAGTCTGAGCTGAAGTGTCTTGGCTTTTTGCTAAATTTAGAAATCATAAGATTTAATGAATGTCTAATATAGTTTTATTTAATATTCTTTAAAAAACAAAAAGTCCCATTGAAAGACCACATCTTAAATATATGATGTAAGTGTGCCTGTGGGGTCTAAGGAAAATCAGGACAGATGTTTCCTTTGTAAAATATCTACAAGGATAAGGGCCACAGCGCTGGCATATTAGTGTCTTGAAAGTGATCACAGAGAAAAGTATCTCAGAAAGAAAAAAGTCCTGCACATCTCCCTTTTCAGTGTAAAGAAATAAATAGAACAGCACAGAACTGAGTACAACAAGAACATGTTTTATTCTAAATTAATTATGGAAGAGGAGGATAAGATATGTCAAAAACAATAGTATACACCCCAATACTTGCAGTGTTACTGCCAGGAAACCTCCACGAAAGCATTTTCAAAACCTCAGAAATGTACTTTGCAAGAACTGAAGGGCTACGATAACATTCATGAAGATTAAGATACGGATACTCCTGTGTTTTCAACTGATTGTACCTAGGTAACTCAGCCTGTAATTTCCTACTTGTAAAAGATTATGAAAATAATTGATGCTTGGTCCTAAAAAATCAGGACAAAACAAAAAGAACTGGAGGCTGAGATAGAAGGGTAACAGTAAAGAGTAAGGTAGCACACAGATAAATAAAGAAAGGCAAAGAACATTGCAAGAATAATGGATAAAAAGGACAGTTCAGTGCAAATAAATATAAAAGATTGATCAATCAGCTGAATCTTGGTCACATGTCTCAGAGCATATAAAATATGGAAAGCAAAAAAAATGTAGAGAAAATAACTGCTTGTTCCATTGATGAATGATGAGAAACTGCAAAAAATAAAAAAATCTTACTGTGTCTACAGACTAGTAATGAATCAGAATCCTTATTATATAATCCTTTAGATTTCATAAAGTAGCACGAATACACAAAATAGGAATAATACACTCCAGCAACTGTCATATATAACTACATGAGTAAAAGTGAAGGAACAGAGGAATAGTGGAACCAACAACAGAGTTGTGTCAATTATGAAAGAAGAATATATAAAGGGACGTGAAAGTATCACAGACCTTTAAGTGTGAATGTATCCCAAACAAAACCAGACAGCTTGCAAAGTCTGCAATTTACCAGGATGTTGGTATGGAGAAATCACCAGAGAAAACACAATGGTACTGACATTAGAAGTCTCTTCTGATAAGAAAAAGCAGGGCAAGCTGGGTTAGGAGCATAGGAGCTGCCATAGCAAATTAAATCAGTAATTCTTTTGTTCTGTAATCCTGTCTTTGACAGGGAACAGCTATCAGTGCTTCAGAGAAAAGAAAAAAATATCAAAATGCATACAACTCTGGAATGACCATCTCATTGGTGAAGTTTTTTCTCTACTTCTATTGATTAGAGCTTGGCATGTATTTAGAGATTTAATCTTATGACAGCATTCAAGGAAGCACTTTAAATATGACAGTAAATACTGAACTTTATTCACATCCATATTTTTACTTATAAGTGTGTACAGAAATGCCTCTCAAATAAAAACAGCTGCAGAGCTCTAAAGAAGAGATTGTACCCCAGGCATCAAAGTATTTTGTTATGCTTTTAAGGCTGGCTGAGAAGCTGTGGTAACACTCCCTGTTCTTCAGCTTGTTGATTTATATGTGCAAGTTCTGTGTTGGACCAGAAACATCCACAGTTTAATTAAAGTCATGAAAAATAAACAAATTTTCCTCTTTGATGCTCTGTTACTGAAGAAGAAACTCGGAAGTGGAATTCTAAAAAAAACCCCAAACCCTTAAATGAGTCTTAACAATTTGCTATGATGATTGCCAAACTTAAGAACACATGGACTTTTTGCAGAGCCCCCCTGCCATTACCTCTCCAGTTTGTTTGTTCTGGGCCTTAGGGATTTTACACTTACTTACTTCCCCAAAAGCTTTAAGCAGGTATTTTTAAGCTCTGGTGACTGCTTTCAAGCTGTCAGTCATTTGAAATTCACTTGCTTGCCCTTCCTAGTCCTCTTCCATCCTATATGAAAGGGGGTTTTATATTTGCTATGTTCTCAGCTAGCCAAACAGAAGATTATTTTTTTCCAGTCCCATATGCCTTGACATCTCAACACAGAACGATTCAGAGATCCCAAGCGGATGCTGAAGGAACAGGTGATGTCATCAATATGCCTGGGTCAGCACAGGAGTGTCCTCACCTAATCAGCTACCCTGAGATGAAGGGCTAAGTATCCCTGGAGCAGCACTTCATTAAAACAGCCTTATTTATTCCAGGACCTGCATAGCATATGGATATTGTCCTTGTCTGGGCTGAGGAGCCATCCCCTTGGTGGTTCAGAAAAAACAGGGCCTCAAATACTCTGAAACTGTAAGAAGCATCAAACCAGCGTACTCTGGCACAGAGCATGATAGGGACGTGCAAAACCACTATTGTATATCCTCCTATTTGTCTTGACTTTTACTTAAATGTACACATTCATCCTGCAGTAGATCTCAGATATTATATTAGACACAAATGCAAACATCATCTTGGCAGACTGTGTGAACTTCAAGAAACTAATGAATCCTAAGAAGGAAAATGATAATGTAAAAAGGATTTTATTTCTACAGTACCTGAATGATGGTGGGCTCAAGATACTTTTTGTCGCCAAATGTAGGTGATTATTCTTTGGAAAGATCTTTGCATGTCCTCTGTAGAGAAACCACAGGGGATTTAGGAGAATTTGCCAGAACAGATCTCGCTATGGATGTTGGTGCTTGAGAATTTCTTAAAAATGTCTTTGTATTTTCACTAAAACAGTAAGAGTTCATGAGAATCATGCAAAGAAGAAAGAAAGGTCTTAACAGCATGTTTTTTTTTCTATAAATCATGCAGCAGACAATGGAAAAATACAAAGAGAAAACAGAAAATGTAGGAAAAAGACTCTTCTAATGCTGTCTGTCTATTCCAGTATCTAGCTGTTAACAACAGATACCAGGTGAAGATTAGAAAACCCAAAGAAGTATACAAAGTTATGCCTTCAGTACTGTCCTAATCACCAAATCATAAATATAGAAATCTTCAGAACCAAAAGGTGTATTTAAATCACCATGTTTAATAACCATTATTGTAATTGAGAATACATACAGTTTATCTATTCTATTTACTGGCTTCTACTGTCCTGTATGTTGAGTGAAAAACTGCTTGGTTTGTTAGGTTTAAACTTGCTTACTATTAATTTTATTAGGTACCCTGTCTTTTATTAGGAAAAACAGTGAATATGCTTGCTTTGCCTTCTATATATTTTTATGATTTTATAGATCTTTAACATACTCTCTTTTCCACCATCTCTTTCCAAGCTGGAGAATTTGAGACTTATCATCTTCTTCCTAAGCAGAAGCTGCTTAGTACCTCTGATTTACTATTTTATTCTTCTTTATATCTTTTCCAGTTTTACTACATTCTTTTGGGGAAGACAACAAGAATCAGCTACAATTGAAAAACAATGTAGATTTATTTAATAGTATGGAAGAGTTTTCATCCTGGTTTGATTTGCCATGTTTGCTGGGGAGTCTTAAGCTTGTCATTTTCAGCAAGATCTTGACAATGAGTTTCTAGATTCTCTTTCCAAATTGTAACAGACATATTAGAGCTTATTGCAGTGAAATGATAGTTAGGCTTTCTATTCTCTTGCGTGTACAATGAAGCCCCCCAGCATGAAAGGAGGCATTCCTCTGAGTAGCAGCTTTTTTCGGAAGTTCTTTCAGTGTTCCTTACAGTCGCTGGCTGTGGCTTGACCATGAGTGGTCCATGCAGTGCTCTAGCAGCTCTTGAGGGTTATGAAACCCATAGGGTGACAGACTGCAAATTACAGAAGCTCCTGAGGGAGAGCTACTTTTATCTGAACATTATTGTAACCCTCAGCAGTCCCTAAACAGAATACAGAAAATGCAAAAATGGCTCACTTTCTCTTTGCAATGAATTTAACTCTGACAGAACCTAGGACTTACAACTTTAGGGCAAATAAAAAAAAATAGAAGAAAGTATCCTCCACTGCAAATATTTCTGGGTCCAATTGATTAGATCCCTCTAAGTAAAAATTTTTCCAGTCCTTTGATAGTATTCTTTTTTACTCATCTGAATTGCTTTATTCTTTGTTTTAGATTTGCCATAATTTTATTGGACAAAGAGTTATCAGACTAAGGAAAGCTCAGATACTTCTTATATTGGTGCATTTTAAACACTACTAGTGGAAATATTAAGACGCTGGAGTCATGGAATCTGTACATTACGGAAATTACATTAATGTAAAAAAAAAATCTACTAAAAGCAATTCTACACAGCAGAGAAAGAATAAGTAGCTCCTCCTACTTTTACTCACTGATTTCCCCTCACTGAATACAGTACAGGGAAGCATATGAAATTGGAAGACTTGTCATGTAGGTGGGGGTTTTTTTTGTTTATATTAAATTTTATACAGAAAGTCCCTTAGTTTAAATTTCTCATAGTTCAGATTCTTCCCTTTTTTATATTGGTCATGGATTACAACACCGATGTATGTCACAGTTCAGAGCTCTCACATATCCCAACAAATTGTGAAAGCTGTGCATGGAACTTGGTTATTCTGGAGGAGAAACCTATGAAACAAGACATTAGTTCACTCTTTCATGGTAATCCCTGATGACGAAGAACATCCGTATATGTTAGGATATCTTGCATCACAATCAACCTTTCCTTCCCTTTTCCAGTTCAACATTTTTATTATAACCTTTTCATTACACACAATCAATTTAATCTATATGTTAATTTTTAGAGGCACTGACAAAAGCATGCTTGAAAATAAGTTTATTGTATAGTTATGGGGGAATTTGCATCCTAGTTTTTTACTGAATTATATAGCCGATTAAGAAATATTTACTTTAAAAATTCCAATGATGTGTAACAAATTGTCCCCAAAAGTCTAAGAAAAAAATTAGCAAAGTCCCAATCCCTCTCTTGTCTCCCATCCACTTTTCACTCCCACCATCCCTCTTCTTTCACTATCCCACCCTTCCCCTGCAAATTGTTCAGTGGTACACCATTTGCATAAACCCATCTGCTGGAGAAAGCAATCATAGAAGAAGCTGTCTGCTGTGAGAAAAAAATAGGCAGAAGATCTTTCATCTCAGAAGACCCAGCCACTGGAGAACAAATGATCATTCTGTCAAAAAAATCATAGGAAAAATATATTTTACTTTCATGTTCTGTTTTCAAGTTGGAAAAGACATTGGAAAACCAAATATTATTTTTTCAAAAGCAAAATATTTTAGAAATGCATTCCAAGAATGTATTAGCTTTCTTCTTTCATTCCCTTTTCCTGAAGTAAGTAAAAAAAAAGAAGAATGGAAGGAGTTAAAAAAGGGAAGAGTATAATTAATGACAGTTTCCCAGACAAATATGAAGTTTTTTAGGGAAGTAATATTTTAGGTTTATGATTCTTCTCAGAGAATTGGAAAACATTTGTAAATCATTTAGATTTTGGTGAGACATAGTTTTTCAATATTTTTAATTTTGTCAGCGAAAGGTTTTGCCCCATACCAACATGCTAACTGGTTAATCAGCTAAACTTTTATTTAATTCCTCCACCTGAGTTTTCAACAATTACCTCTGCAGAGAAATAGCAGTGACACAAGGAAGTGAGCTCAACAGTATCACTACTGTCTTTTTGCACAGAGAAGTTGTGGATGTCCCATCCCTGGAAGTGTTCAAGGCCAGGTTGGATGGGGCTTTGAACAACCTGGTCTAGTGGGAGGTGGGCTAGATGATCTTTAAAGGTCCCTTCCAACCCAAACCATTCTCTGATTCTGTGATTCTTACAGCTTCCCCTGCAGCTGTATTACCAGTCCCCAGAGTGCTAGTGTCTATATGAATAATATTATTTTATGTCTTTACTAACAACCTCTCAGTTGTGGCCTTCTGTGAATGAAGTATATACGGAGTGTATACGCTTTCTGTTATAATTTTGTTCTCTTATTATCCTTTTTATGCTTTTGTCTTATGTGCTTCCTGTAACATTTTCAGCCTTTTTAAAGTATTTGATTTGGTACTCCTTTATCCTGTTTCTTTCTTTTCCTAACTCTACCGAGTGAAACTTAACCTCACTATCAGTCTCATTCAAATCAGGCTTTCAAATACATCCTAGCTTCATAAAAAAAGAATTAACAGGAATGAACATTGTTTTCTGAACAAGGAAACAGACAAGAATTTGTATTAGAATTTAGATTGGGGACAGACTAAGACTCAGAATAATGTCTTATGGGGAAAAAAATGCTGAAGGAGCTTGTTATATTTTGCCCATGATCCTCCAATTGGGTTTTTGGGCACAAGGAGATTGTTGGCCAGTCATTTCAGAAACAGTTGAAGCATGGTCCTGGTTTCAGCTGGGAAAGAGTTAATTTTCTTTCTAGTGATTGCTGCCAAAGGAATGTCAATAACGCATATTGTTTTGGCTGGTGCTAACGATGTTTATACTTTTCAGCTTCCCATAGAAGCTGAGAAGGAGCATAGACAGAACAATGGAATGGCCAATGGAACATTCTGTACCATAGACATCACAGTCAGTATATAAATGGGCGTTGGCTGGTGGGGTCGGAATCCATGATCACTGCTTGGGAAGGTACCAATTCACCAGGTGGTGAGAGTGAATTGTGTCATCATTATCGTTATTTTTATTTTCCTTTTCTGTTATTGTTCTATTAAACTGTCTTTATCTCAGCCCACAAGGTTTTTTTCCTTTCCCTTCTTCTCCATTTCTCCCTCTTCTCCCTGCCCTTCTTGGGGGAAAGGGGAGAACTGCGTGTGCAACTGTGTGGTCCTGGTTGCTGGCTGGGGTTAAACCACAAAACGCACCCACTATGAAGGGACTTGGGAGGATATCAGGAGGTACTGTTTGAATGGAGAGAGCAAAGCTAACTGGAGTAATTGTGCAGGGAGCTATAGATGTGATTAAAGTCCTGCTGTTCACAGCACAATTTCATTTTAACCATATCTGAGGTTATAATAATACTAGAACTTTTGTAGGTTTTCAGATGTATTAAAAGCAACATTGAAGAATCTAAGCATCAAATAAGTGAAGAATATTTTTTTTTTTTTCTCAAATCTGCCAGTGGAAGGATTAATACCCTTGCTAATGCTCACACTTCAGAGACTTTGAAGGGTATGCAGAAAAATAAATTTCAATGTGTGCACCTTGTAATGAACAACAGTGTGTCAATGCTGACTTCTCATCAGAGATGAGAATGATGGGGATGTCAAGTTTTGAAATGCAGACATGGAAGAGGAAAAATGTCTCCCACTAGATGGGGAACTCATCTAACGCAGTCAGAAGTTGAGAATCTTTTTCTTCTAAAAGCTCTTGAAAATGTATCCGTTATCTCAGGGATTATGGAAAAATTGGATTTCAGTCTCTCATTTTCAGGCAAAGAAGGACCTTCACCAATGACAAGAGATAGAAGTTAGCTCAGTCTGTTCATGGATGGAATGAGAACATGGTGTTTACTAAGGCCTAAAAGCCTTCCTTAGCCTGCAAGTGGAAGGTTCTGTGATATTTTTCTCTGCACAAGTTTTTATAGAAGTATCTAGTTCTTCTTGCTATTTACGACTTGGAAAGTTTCAGAACTATTCTTCATGTTATACACTAAGAGTATGAACCACTGTTAAGTACTGGACAAAGCCACGTTACTTGATTTTCTTAAGTCTGATGGATGGACTTTCTGTTTCAAAAACAAGACAGTACCTTCAGTGGCAACTTGTCATCCCTGTAAGTGTTTCTATGATTCTACTCTTCTCTTTATGGAGAGGTTGTTTACAGTTATGCCAGGGTTACATCTCATTAATGATTCGGTTAGGATGGCATAAAAAAATACAAAAATACATGAAACTCATGACCCAGTTTTCATTCTGTTCAAACTGCTTACACTGTTCTCACCATAACTGAGGCTTATAATCATTATGTACTCCTTCACAAATCTCTTCTTATTGCTGCAGAAGAGTCTAAGAGTTCATATTCAACATTATAGTGAATGAGCATATCAACCTCTGGACTTCTTGCAAATTTTTAATTTAAAATTTGTGTGTTTAAGAAAGAGGAAATCCTCGGGGGATATTAGGTATTAATCAGGAAAATCTGAGGGTCCATTGCATTTGAGAACAATGTGTGTAAAAGAATCTATGTTTTTTCTCACTAATTTTTGGCTTGGCTGTTAATTATGTGGGTGTGCCATTTTCAGCAGGGGAAAAATGGTTTGACTGTAGAGGAAAGCTGACTACTCAAAATGGAGTTCAATGCACAAATAAAGTTTAAAAGTGTGGTTAAATGGTTTGTTTCTACTGGGTGCTGTCAGTAAAAGCTACTACTTTTATTGATACTAAGTGCAACATTGTTAGAATTGTAATTTTGAAGATGAAGATAATCCCTAAACATCTTTCAAAATTTAGATGACCTTGTAGTCTCTCAGGCTTGCTGACAAACACAACCATTCCAGAGACAGTGGAAATTTTCATATCGGGTGGCAGCAAGCATGACTTAAACCTGTAATTGAAATTTCGCATCATTAGAGAAACATAAAAAAATTCCAAAGCCATTTTAGTAAAATCACAGAATCACAGAATGGTAGAGGTTTGAAGGGACATTCAGAGATCGTCTCGTCCAACCCCCCTATCAAAGCAGGTTCACCTAGACCAGGTTGGACAGGAACACATCCAGGTGGACTTTGAATATATCCAGAGAAGGAGACTTCACAAACTCTCTGGGCAGCCTGTTCCAGTGCTCTGCCACCCTCAAAGTAAAGATGTTTTTCCTCATGTTGTTACATGTTACTAACTTCACAGTTAACTAAGCTGTCTCACTAGGATGTAGATGGAAGTAATCTCCTAGCTATGACTGTTCCACTGGAAAATGTGCTCTGTACTAGAAAGAGGCTTACCATTTTATGTGTACAAGCAGAGTAGTTTGGGAGAATAAAATGAGTGAATAAAGCAGGATCCACGAAAACAGCCCCTCCAGCAGATCAAATCTAGATTCTGTGGACTGGTGGAGAACTCGCAGATGCGTCCACTTCTGCAAGCATGGCTGGACCCTGTGTAAACTCCTTAATGTTTCCTCCTTTTATAAATACTGCACTTACTTACACTTCAGATATTATTTTTTGGTGCATATTGGTGTTATCTGTTTAGAAATAAAATATATGAATTCAGGAAGAAAAATGTCACTATATGGCACCTTTTACATTAGACCAGCTCAATTTAGGTTTTTCTAAATGGATGGCTATTCAATTTACATATGTCACTACACACTGACTATTTCAAGCCTGCTGAGAATGAAATTAAAGATTTAAGAAACATTTACTATTCTTCCACTGCATTTCTTGTTGTCATTTCCTTCATAAAGGTTCTTTTCTTTGAATTGTCCCTTAGAAGCTTCAGGAAATATTTATCATGAATTGTAAATAAAAAAACCTGAACAAACAAACTGTAGGCTTGTTTTTCAACTGGTGCAAATCAGGCAAACTTCACCAGAACAGAAAGAACATTAACATGAATTCCTTACATGAGTGGGATATCTCTGGGCGTTAGGAAAACTGATTTCACCCTTCTCCTCCTTTTAGCTCATTCGTTTTAAAAATCCAATAATTTGTGGATTTTTTCTGGGTAAGAAAATCTAGGAAGCCACGCACCCATCTCCCTCCCCCCCAGTTATATATCTTTTGAATCTGTTCACATAATATATTTGAAAAAAATAATAGAAAATTTAGATAAATTAATAGCTGCAGTCTGCAAAGCAGACGACTGTGGAACACCACCTGCTTTTAGTCAGCATATACTAAAGGGTAATTTCTTTCTATTTTAAAAAAAAACCAAACCTGTTCCATGTTTTCATGAAGTGTCTGCCATGTCTGGCACAGAGACCTTTGTCTTTCCTCGAGATCTGTCCTGCTAACGGTTTCAGAGTCCAGTAGTAAGGCATTTCACCTATCTTAAAGTGGCAGATGATTCTAGCTGATTTCACAGTAAGCTCAAGGTTGAATTAGGGACAAGCGCCTGGTCACAGTTGTCGCAGATGAGGGGTGGACAGGGCTTTCTTCCCCTAGCTGCTTTACAGCTGCCTTACTAAGAAGACAGTAGTTTATCTTTTGTTGCTAAGCTCCTAAGAAAGCTGAAACAGGAAAGGTGAGTGCAAATGCAAGGTATGACGACTCATCTCTAATCTCTCTGGGTTGTAATTAACAGCATTTAAAAATAAGGACAAGTACAGCTACCTCTTTACACAGCATAGGCTGGCCTTGCTCTCTGCAAGTCTAGAAAATGGTTGCTGTAAACACTGTTAAACAAATAAAAAGGAAAGTGCATGGTACTAGTGCATCAGGCACTTATTTGGGACCTGGGAGAGAGCTCATCTTCCTTTTAAGAAATATCCTTCTGTGTTTATTTTCCACTGTGTGTACTGCACTCTTTCCTCCTTTAGTAAGCAATTGCAGGTAATCCTTCCTCTCTTTTTTTCAGGGAAATCCACACTCTTCACCCAGCTTTGAATCCCAAACTCATTACCCTGAACATGCTGCCTTCTGTGTTTGGAGACTGGGATTTAAGAGTATCCTAAGAGTGTTCATGGGAGAAGAAAATAAAATGGACATCAGGGGATGGAGAAAGCATCCTACATTTCTGACAGCCTCCTTCTCCCCTATTGTTGCTACTTCTCTTTGTCCTCAGTTGGGAGGCATTCCCTTCTGCCCTGCACACTTGAAGAAACTTCTGATAATCCACCTAGTTCTTTTATGACTAATAATATTTTGCTAAGTCAGTATCTGGAAAAGCCTCATGTCAGAGACCTTATTTGGTGATGAGCAGCTTGACCCCTCAATAAGTTGTATGTATAATACTTGCAAAACATTAGGGCAAACAAGAAAAAACAACACAAATTAATTTGTTAGCGCAATAGCTAATAATGACACCATGTACCTATTGTAATTGACTGTAATGCGTGCTATATGAACATGGTAATATTATATGGATCTCAGTAAAACTTAATCCGGCCCCAGATATGGTAATATTTCTCCCTAGATTTTACAATGTATAAGGCAGTAACACCTCCCAGTTTACAGATAGTACCAAAGGAATGTGTGTAATATATAACCATACTCAGTTTGGATAGTTTTTATGAGAAGCTGCAATAGTAAACTCAGCATAGAGAGCTAACCATTTCAGTAGAAGTCTCTGGATGGGTCAACAAGGTATACTTTGTAAATCCGTCCTCAGCTATTAACTTCAGCTCATGGAGAATTTTCTGCTGTTTATGTCGCTGCCAAAGCTTGCTCCATAACTGTTATGAAAGCAATTTTTGCTATTGTTATCAGCACTTCAACATTGTCACATTAATGGGCCTGGGCAGGAGATATTAGTGCAACATGTGAAACACAGCTATTTTTTTTTTAGTGGTGCTCTGTGTTGAAAATATGGGAAAAATAATTGCATCACTGAAACTGGTGATATATAGTTATGATACCTTTAGGTAAAAGCAAAAAAGAAGACAGACACTGGGTAATAGGATATTATTTTCTCCCCTTTTAATGGGATTTTAAATGAAAATTTAAATGAAAATTTAAAAATTTAAAACTGAAGCCTAATGTCACTTAATAGGAATAATCAGTCCTTATATTAAGAAATATATTGGAAAAAAATGCAGTGCCATTTTGAGATGTTTTTTATTTTTTCATATTGCAACACAATACTAGAGTAGAGACATAACAGTGATTTTACAGGAATTACGAAAGAAAAGTGGGAAAAATGTAGGTTGACCATTTGAACCAAACATATTTACACATTTGTTCAAGCTTCAGTGAGTTTACAGATAAGCTCTAGTACCTTTGACATCTCCTTTGAATATAGGATTACATGTGTTTTCTGGGCTTGTGTTTGTTTAATGCTTATTTCAGGAGTATGGCCAACTGAGCTGCTGAATCAGGCCCAAAGTTTTCAGCAGCTTGCAGGAAAGCCCCCTCACTAACAACAGAACTCATTCCCAACAGCAGCTGCAGAGACGGCAAGGAAATGTCTTGTGTGAAGGGTGGCTTTTGCAACTTGCTATTTGCACCTGAAAGGCAAATAAACACACAGGATTTAGAAAAAGTAGTCTGAGTTGGATGACCTTACCCTTGATTCAGCATAATTCTTGAGATTCGAGAAGCATTAAGAGCTTTACCTTGATAACCAGGTTTGGCATATTGACATCCAATACCTCTTTTTCCTTTGCTTGACTGACATCTGCCCTCATAACAACTGTCATTAATCCAGTCCTTGATCATCAGTAGTGTGTAGTATGTGTGCAAAAGCAGGGAAAAAACTGAAATACGGAACTATACGTAGAAAAGCTTGAGAACTTGCAGATCTTGGATTACATGGATCATTTATAAACTCTCTTAAGAGTGCAATTAATAATTCTTCTCTGGAGCATATAAGCTTCTCAAACAAAGGTAGAATGAAACTTGCTTTTTAGAATAGCTCCCAGTACCTGCCTTTTTGTAAGAACTGCCAAGTCATGGGTGTGCTGTGGAAGTTATGGGCTTATGCTTTTGGGAAAAGGGTATGGAGTTTTACAATGTAAATTAGTCTGTTGAGTTCAGACAACGAGACACTGCCCACATGTGCAGAGGAGGTTCTCCTTTGGTAGCGCCGTGTCTAGACAAGCATATGCCAAGAGATGTCCAGAAAAAAATGTATTAATTTACATGAACATGGAGAAAAAGAAAAACAGCACATGAAAATGTTTAATTAAAGAAAAGGTATATTTATACATTTTTTGTCCCAGCTTCTGTAATTGAAAAAAACTGGAAAAAAGTATTTTTCTTTCCTTTGTGAAATTTAATGAGCTCTGCTCACAAGCAGAAACATTCAAATCTAATGCAATATTTCTCAGTTTCAAAATACCGTAAACTTACTCACATAACCATGAGCGTTTGTCAAATGAGAAAGAGCAGTTTGACACAGAAGAAAAGAGCACTCCTCTGAGCCCTCCATAGCAAATTTGAGAGCTGAGAAACCTGGATAGCTTGGATAAGATTCAAACAGGCATCAAAACATGAAGTTCCTCCTTTGAACTGAACCCTGCTACCTCAGTTTCAGAAGTGCTTATGACATCTACAAGACTCTGTAGTGAAAGACTGAATGACAAGGAAGAAGAGGTACAGCTGAAATGTTGCATTTTAAGCAAGGGAGAGCTGCAAAATACAGTTCCTGAGAGCAACAACAAAAACCCCACTGTTTTTGTTCGTGTTATAAATAAAATCTAGAAATGTTCTCTACCTTCCATTCAGGGAGTTGTCACAAGATAAACTGTTCCCACTGACGTCAGCTGAAAAGTCACTTAGTTGCTTTGTCTTTTGGTAAACTTTACATTTTGGTTGAGCCAGAATGAGCGTTAGATCAAGCAGACTCAGCTGTTCATTTAAGAATGAAGAGTGTAAGCACATTCCTGAGATCACCATTGTTGTCTTAATTTACTAAAATCAAATTCTAGCTGAATATCAGGCAGAAGTACCTGCCACTTAAGCTCAAAGCTAGAAGTATTGAATTCCACAGAGTACAAAGAGAATTGCACTATTTTTTCCATTTTGGTTGCAATAAATTTATCTCAGGAAGACTGTGTACTTTGTGTCAAATTTCTTACCTTGAAAAAAAATCCAAACATCTATTGCAAACGAACTTATGTAACCATTCTGCTTTGACAATTCAAAAAATTTAATGCCTCCAGTTTTACTGCGGAAGGAGTTTCAAAACATGAAAGATCCTAAAAATTCACAAAGTGAAACGTTCAATGATTGAAACAAGGCGTTTTGAATTATTGTAACATTGTTTCCTTTACATATTCTCACTTCATGAAAATGTGAGATTTTTCTTTTTATCTTGTGCTAAAGAAGTGAGAAGTACAAAACAGGAGATACATAAATAACAAAAATCTTGAAAATTATAAGATGGAAAATCAGATTTCTCTTTAGCTCTACAGAAAGAACTAAATTACTATGAAAATCATGTCAGATTACGTGTGATACTAAAAGGATGATAAACTGTTTTAGTGCACCTAGTGAATTGTTTGCCATTCAGAAGTTCAACCTGGTGCATAAAACAGGCTCTCTGGTGTGCTTTTCTGTTCACTGGATCTGTGAACATGATCTATGAACAGATGGATCGGTTTATAGATCATGTTCATGGAACATGCCTTGAAAAGCCAGAGGACACTCTCATTTCTGTGTCATGGGAGGAGCTGGATAAGGTAAAACAGCATTCATAGAATCACAGAACCACAAAAAGGTTGAGGTTGGAAGGAACCTTTGGAAGTCAACTGTTCCAACCCCCTTACTCAATCAGGGTCACCTAGAGCCAATTGCCCAGGACCGTGTCTAGATGTTTTTTTTTAATATCTCCAAGGATGGAGACTCCACAACCTCCCTGGGAAACCTGTGAAGGGGCTCAGTCGTCCTCACAGTCAAAAAGTGTTTCCTGATGTTCAGAGGGATCCTCCTGTGTTTCAGTTTGTGCCCATTGCTTCCTGTCCTGTCACTGGGCACCACTGAGAACAGCCTGGCTCCACTCTTTCCACCCTCCCTTTAGGTATTTATATTGCATTAATAAAATCTCCCCTGAGACTTCTCTTCTCCAGGCTGAACAGTCCCAGGTCTCTCAGCCTTTCCTCATAGGAAACATTCTCCAGTCCCTTAACCATTTTTGTGGCACTTCATTGGACTCCCTCCAGTAGCTCCATCTCTCTCTTGCACTGGCGAGCCCAGACCTGGACACAGAACTCCTCACCACTGCTGAGGGCAAGAATCTCCTCCCTCCACCTGCTGGCAACACTTCGCCTAATGCAGCCCAGGATACCATTTGCCTTCTTTTCTGCAGGGGTACATTGCTCGCTCATGTTTAACTCGGTGTCCACCAGGATCCCAAGGTTCTTCCCTGCCAAGCTGCTTTGCAGCTGGGTGGCCCCAGCATATACTGGTGCCTGGGGTTGTTCTTCCCCAGGGGCATTCAGATCTGTTGAAAACTAAGTCAGTGACATTACCAATATTTGACATGAAAGAAACGGGATTTCATAATAGTTTTATTCTTTCATTCTCAGAAGTGGGCACTATTATTTTTTGTTAAATTTTGACTTACCCTTGGGATGTATACCAGGCTCAAGAAGAAGAAAATATCAGTTAAAAATAGCTCTAGTATTCAGACAAAAAGAATTCACCAGCTGTAATTCTTTACTTACCAGTCAGTCAGTGTGACAAAGAAATTCTTCACTCCTGTTGAGAGCTATTCCTTCCTCTTGGGTTGAAAATGACACTTCCATCTATGCTGAATATCGTGTTACTCTGCATTGCTTCCAATGGGGCTGCAGGTGGAGACACTTACTTGGCTGGACTGCCCTGTATGTTGTTAGGACACCCACTGGCATGGGGATTAGCCAAGGTGATGCAGGGCTAAGCCTAGTTTTCTAACACACAGGCACAGACTGAGATTAAGTATGATTTATGAACAAGTGATTTACTAACAACACATGAGAGTTCTGGCAAATCTGGGAATTAATCCATATTGCTAAGGTAACCATTTTTTTTCTCAGTTTTAATGTTGCTTTATTACTGCAGTTGAAAGTGTTGTTATGTCCTTATGCTCATCTTCCTCCTTACATTTTAGAGTTCTTTTTCTTGTATTTTACTTTCCTTACATTGTTATTTGTATGTTAAGAAAAAGAAATCACAACATGCTTTAAACAGTCTAAAAATCCATTTTCTCCACACTGAATGCAGATGAAAAATCTTTGTAACATTTCTTCTTTCCAAAAATATTTTGTTTACAAGTGGCTTTTCACTGCTGTTTTATTTTTCAAAAGCAGATATTCTAACTGCTTAATTCTGAGACAAATCTTCCTCCTTTTCACTGTTTTGAGGAGCTGAACCAGAAAAAATGAAAAGAGTTCTCATACTGTTTGGAGAAATTAAATTCATATCAGAGGAAGGGCTATGCACAGCTCAAAATGTTATCCTACAGAGTAAGATGTCTACAGGTTAGGCAACGGTCACAGTACAAAACACACAGTCATAAAAATAATAAATTGATGACTGCTAAAACAAAGCTCTACTACACGCTTCACACTTCTGATTAATGAAAATTTCTGAAACCTGAATTGGACCATCAGAAACCACTTAGATCATCAGTTTGTTTTGATACAAAACACTATCAACAAGCATTTTATATCATCTCAGGTTATTAATTGTCAGGGCATGATTTTAACCCCCTTTCCACTATTAGCTGTAAGTATAGCCTATATTTCATTTAGATCTAGGGAACAAGAAAATAAATGAAGACCAGTTCCCTGATTCAAATTTCCTTGTGTTTTTTCCATAATGGTAATATAATTATTTGCATTTCCTACGAAAAGGGTCTAAAATGCTGTCACATCTGAATTCTCCACCTTCCATGCCTCAGCATCCGTTTTCTATGATTTTGTGTGTGTGTGAAATTCAAGTAGCACCCTTCCTGACAGAGCTGTGCTCCTCTTTTTTTCCCGATGATCTAGTTGTGGGGCAACAAAGATCCCCTACTGATGGCATGGATTAAGAAAAGGTCGAAAGCATTGCTAAGGACAAGAGTGAATTGCAAGAACATGGAAGAATCATGTTGAGCTATCAAAAAGGAAATGGACTGCAGTGTTTTGCCCCAAATACGGTAATGAAACTAAAGTAGTACATCCCTGCCTAAGTGGTTAAAAACAGGGGCGTTCACCTCTTAGTTCCCCATTAGTTCCTCAGATGTTCATTGCCACTTCTCACACTTGCAAACCTGCAGCCAGTCATGTTGTCTATCAACTTCACAAACCACGTTATGACTTGACTCAAGACAATATTGACAGCTGCCACAGTATGAGATGAGGAAAAATCATTAGGGTGTAATGAAAAGAATATGTGAACATATAATCAAGAGGAAGCTATCTTCGTCTTAAAGTGCAAAACCCAGAGTGAAAGCAGAAAGCTTTGGGCTGGCATATGTGATCTTAGAATTGACTATATTCACCTCTTGTGAAAACAGTATGCTCTTCTCAGCACAAAATGCCAGTGTTTGCGTATACAAAAATCCGTATACCATTGTCACTGCTGAGGACTAGAGTGAAATACCTCTTTCTCTGGTGTGTTGGAAGCTTGTTACAAAGATCTAGACAGAGAAGGAAAATTGTAGATAAGGTTGGAAGTAGGTGGACAGTGAATGTTCAGTGTCTGCTATTCTATGCCTGGGGTTTGCTGTCTACAAGAGCTGGGACTGCTTATTCTTGATTAATTGGGGTCAGGGAGTGGGTGATAAATGGAGGCTGTATTCTTGCAGTGTTAATCGTTCACCTTTTGTAGAAGGTATAGGCAGTCATAAAAAATGAGTATAGGAAATTTGTGAATTATTCTATTGCTTGCAGAAAAAAGTTAAATGTGCATAGCAAGCCATTGCTTGGCTGTTGTCAGGAGTCCCTCCTGAAAACAGTGGTTCTCTGTGTGTCCCTGCGGTTTTCTTAGGAATGTGTGTCAGCAACCATTGATTACAGTGTTTTTCATGACACTGTTAGCTGTCACAGGGACAAGTGGCCGGGCAGAACCTGCCAGGCCACTGGGACTCCTTCCTCTGCTGACGCCGTTTAACATAACCTTCATCGTGGAAGTGTTTCCTTCCCTCCCCTGGCAACTCCATCTGGGAGGATCTACAGGGATATTTGCAGGGTGGTCAGGCACAGGACAGGGCTCAGACGCAGCCACAGCACCACTGCTCCGTAGCTCTGGCAGGGGCCAGCACGAGACCTTCAGCTTGCAAGCAGCTCCCCAGGGAAGAAGGGGCAGGTCCTGTTCATGGCTTGCTTCAGAGCAGCTCTTGTCAGCACAGGAGCCGTCCTTGGGCTCAGTCAGCTAAACTAGAAGCTGGCAGGCGCTGGGGGCTGTGACACATACTTACAGCCTAAATTTATTCATACACTGTTACACTTGTGGGTTCTCAAGTCAGCATTGTTTTTGAGCTTACTCAGCCCTTCTCTTTTTCCTGGTGTTTATCTACTCCATCAGCTATATTTGTAGAGAGTAATAATATTCCCAGTTGCCTTATTTTTACTAGACTGCACAGTACAGATTTTTTCAGTCTCGTTTCACACAAAAGGCTGCTCATTTCTTGAATTTTCCACAGAGCAGCTGCTCTGTGTAGCTGTTTACAGTATGAGGTCATTTTTTGGTGTGGGTGACTAAAATTGAATGCGGTACCCCATCCTCAATACTGTCCTCATTCATTACACTGGAAATACATCCCTGAATTTTAGGGTTTGGAAGTAAATAGCTGTCTTTACTGACTGGATCACACTGAACAGTTCAGTACAGCTCAGACTCAAAATCTAAATATGTTTATAGAATAGAAGAAGAAAATCAGTTGGCACTGTGCAATACGGAAGGCTTGTCAACTTGCTGTTCTTGTAGGATGTTTATATGCTTTAATTATACAGATAGAAACAATCAGTAAGAGCGATTTTCATAATTTGTGGTAGGTAAGTAAGTTTCACCTGTTTTCCCTCCAATCACCTCAGAGATGCAGGTATGCATGCCTTTATTGACACAGTATTGGGTTTGCTGCACTGCGTTTAGTGTTACTCAGTCTGATGGAAACATCTGGAAATTGGTTTAGAAAGAACTACCCATAAAGATGTGTTATTTGAACATCCAGTGGGATAGACAAGTAGATTCCACCCATATTCTATGTAAGCTGTCACTTTCTCTATTATTCAAGTAAGTGCAGTGAATTAAATCTTTTTTTTTCTCCAAAGCGTTACGGATGTTTTTTACATTGTCTATTTTCTTTAGGTTTTTAATTATTATTTTCAGTATCTGTATCCAAAACATTTTCTAATAAAGTACAAACATCAGTGTAGTAGTGCAGAACAATGTGTGCTGTGCACACCACCATTCTTGTATGACTGCTATAATATATATATAAAATAGCAATTTGTGAAAAAGTACAAGCCAAACAAACATTTCATCGTAACAACGTGATACTGAAAGGAGAAAATAGAGAACTAAACCATCAGCACAAGTTAACATGTTGTTGATGTAGAGAGAAACCAGAAATTCAGATCAAGGCTCAACCATGTTTCAAAGAGAAAAGTAAGAAAAATTGAGTATAAAGGAAAGTCAGAAATGTCTTGTACTACTTCATATCTGGGAGCAACATAGAGATGGGGGAAAAAAATAGGAAAAACAAAAGAGCTGGAGCAGGTTTGAAACAGGAAGAAAGATTAAACTAGACAGAAGCAAGTGTGGAGGTGTTACAGTGGAATGAAAGTAAATGATGACACTCTATCAAAGGAAAATGGAAGTATAATCTGAAGTAAGTTTTCCTTCAGAATGAAAGAGGTGACTGCGACTCTGGGCAGATAATTTACATTTCAGTTACTCCAAACCAGTAGAGAAGTTTTATCTGAGCAAAAGCAGATTTTTTTTTGTTCATTATGGAAGTTCAGGGTCTCTATTTTTTCATCTGTATGAGGGCAAGTCCTCTCAGTTGTCTGCAGTCAAGTGCTATGCTTCTGCAAAAGAATGCGTGTATTACTGATTTGTGGTTGTTCTGCTAAACAACATTGGAAAAGAAAGAGAAGAATGGATGAGAAAATTTTAAATTGTTTTAAAATTATTTCATAAGGTGCAGTGTTTCTCTTTTTTCATCCTCTTTGTACCATTTTTATCACCATGCTGTGAACTACTCTTTGGGCTGCTCCAGGACAGCAGTGGTTACACTTGCAGAACTGAGTCCCTGGGAGATTTTTTTCCCTCTTTTATGTCTTTCTTCATTATTTGTAGTGTATTTTTCTGTGGAGACTTCTGAACATTTGGGTTACGTTAAGTCAGTTATGGAAAGTAAGATAGGAATAGGTGAAGGAAGTATTACATAGACATTTTAAATAAGCATCCAAGAGGAGTTCCTTTACATAACATACGTTTCTGCCTCCAATCTCTAACACAATGCATTTACTTGATGTATAGAATAGTTAGAGAAGGATGTCTCTATAAAGTTGAGATTTACCACTGCTCTTGAGAAATATAGTGTACCACAAGGACCATTTGCGTATTAGACAACTAGCTTTTAGCAAAACAGGGACTTTGGAGGAATGTGTTCATCAGGACTACTGCAGGAACATGCTGCTTGTCACCATGGCGAGCAACATGAAGAAGGAATAAGCTCCCTCCAAATGCCATGCCTCCTAAAAAAGTTGTCTCTGTGCTTGAAGGTGACTTTCACTCACCTTTTCCTCATTTTCCTTCTGATATCATTATTGAAGAAGTGGGGGATATTTATGAGAAAGATATGTTAGTTTCCATATCTTCCCCTGGAAAGAAGTACAGAGGCAGGATAACAATCTGAAAATTGTGAGATAGAAGAGGTTAGTTTGGGTGACAGAAATGGCAAAATTGTTGAATTTGATGGAGAGAGTGAAGAAAGAAAAGCATATTGCACTGATCCGTATTTTTTAAATGTATACCATCACATTTTCATGGTATTTGTTTTATTCTCTGTTATTTCATTTCCTTTCAGCTAGTTGCTCAGAAGACTGAGATGCATCTTTAAATACTAAGTCCTCAAAATCCTATTTAATAGGCAACTACCAGTAGAGATAGACTGAAGTCTGTTGACATCTCAAATGCTCTAAATGTATATATACCTACAGGTCGAATTCTAAATATACAGAGTTCTTAACCCTTGTCAGTACAGAGGAGCTAGGTACTGAATTAATACCTCTGTGCTGTGGCTAAAATAATGGCATATCAGTGTTCCATGTTTAGACATTCACAAAACTCAAGGTTGGGAATAACCATTACGACTGTCAGACTTTATCTATAACTTTGATCACATTTTATGCAGTATTTTCTAATTCTGAACAAATACTTTTTGGTTGAAATAGAAGTTGAAGAGAGTTTGGTTGATGTTAGAAGAAAATCCACCTTGTACTTTGTCCTAACAGTTCATCACCCTACTGATAAATATTTCCTTTTTGTTTCTAGTTTTAGACACCATGTCTTATTTAGATGAATTACTTTGCAAAAAGTAGCTCTAAAACTTGCAACATCTATTAAAGATCAAGGTTCAAAAAAGAGCAAGTTATACACCAGTAGAAGAAACTACAGGGCTCTAAATGTTGTTTTCCATCATGCACTTATCCTGAACCTGCGGTCTTTGGTCTTCATGACATTTGACTATTGTCTTAGAACAGTATTAGCCTGTTACAGGAAATCCTGAGTTTATCATCACATCTGGTAGATCTTTTAAATCTGCTGCTAACTTTTCATCTATGATTAATGGATCTGTTATTCCATATTTGATGTGTAGTTCACACAATGTACAAGTGAGTGACTTCAGCACGAACCAGAATATGTTTAATAAAACATAAAAGTGAGCTTCAGCTTTGCAGTTCTAACTATGCTTAGCAATTTTTCCCCCTATTGATTTGGATTCTCCCTGGGTTTCAAACTTTCTTTTTTTTTTTTTGTTGTAACAAGGTCTTTTACTATCCTATAAGGCAGATTAGATCTTTAAGCTAATTTCCTTTGATATCCTTATGGGAGTCCTCTTGATTGTTAGAAGTTCTTTATAGATTTCCGGTATGTATGACAATCTAACAAGTGTTCTGCTTTCTTTAGTTCTATGAATATCAGATTTCATTAAATTAATTTGAAATATAAAATACAAAACTTATATCTTTGGCAGCTTTTAATCTCTCCAGAGAAACTGTCTACAACAATTTTACTTGCAATAAATATGGCAACATGTTCACTAGGATTTAGGTGGGAACCATTGATACATTTCATAGAATCATAGAATAACTCAAGTTAGAAGGCACCAATAAGGATCGTCGAGTGCAAGAACATTAAAGAGCAAACAAAAGTAATGGCTGAAACATCTGACAAACATTTATAGGAGTGGATACTGTAGCCCCTGTCTAAGCCACCAGTTCAGAGACTTGCTTTTGCTCAGTCTCTCACCATGGCAATACCTGGCAACTTGGCCTAGCTTGAATATGAGCCACATGAATGGGTAACAAAAGCTGCATACCGAGTGACCTTACAAGAATCACAGTCGATAGACACAAAAGAAACTATTTCTCTCTTTTCAGTACTAGTGAAGCTGTACCTCATTTACTGCATCCAGTTTTACGCACCCAGTCCCAGAAGGACTGTGGATGGAGGTGGACTGAAGCCTTGGGCACGTGGCCTGTATAAGGTTAAGGCAGCTGGGCTTCCTCAGTCTGGTGGCAGAGGTTAAGGGGGACAGTTTAAGAACTCCGTACATCTATTCAAATGGGATAGATGGTAGAGAGACGATAGACGGTAAGACAAATAACAGTCACAAGCTTGTCCAGTTTCTAGCCGGGTGTTAGGAGAAGCTGTGTCACTGGGACAGTAGTGTGGCACTGGGACAGGTTTCCTGGAGGAGTGATGCAATCTCTGGCCTTCAGGGTGTTCAAGACTGAGCTAGACAAAGCCACAGCAGAGCTGATCTGGTGCTGTTGGCCCTGCCGGTTTGGGCAGGGTGCAGCTCTGGGTGACCACCAGAAGTGCCTTCCAACCATTCATCCCTGTGACTTTGTGACTACATGATTTTGCTGAAAGTCAGAATGGGACAGGTCAGATTAACTTAAATCTCATGGACTGGTTATTCTTTAGAAAATTGAAATATGCAGATTTAGTATCCTCAAGGAAGAGAAGAGAATTAAATGAGTCCCAAAACTTTGTGTGAAAAAGAGCAGCTTTACCATTTCCTGATGGAATTTGTGAAAGACGCTTTCTGTTTTGCCTCCTTACTTTGTCCAGGATTTCTGAAAAGATAGATATTGTTTGGTTATGAATGAAATTATAGGATTGTCTTTTGAAATAGATAGTGAGAGAGGGAAAAGAGGAAGACACTTTTGCCAAGATGTACTCACGGAACGATAATTGTAGATGAATTCAAATCAAGTATTTCCTTTGTACTTTTAAGGTTCAGCAGAGGAGAAAAAAAGTAACTTTTTTTTTCTCTATAATTTTGAGAAATGCTAATAAAACTCTGTAGTGTCTGATCATATAAAAAACTTCTTTCCTAAATATTTATGGTTTTGATTTTTTTTGCAACATTGTTAAAAAGAGACTAGACTAGAAAGCAAACCTTCACAGTGCTTTTTTTCCTATGTACTCTCATCTTTACAAAGAGTAGGTGTAAAAGACTTTTGGAAGAAGTCTCATTATTTTGAATTGCTGTGACTGAAGGTCCTGGACAAAGACATGAAAGTTAGTCATTTAAATACTATGTAATTACTTATTCCATATTTTCTGTTTTGAAAGCACACAAGAGCTGTGGAAGGCATACACACTTCTGCAAGCACCAAACTTCGTTTCAGCTCTGCAGGGCTTGGATGATACAGTAAAACAGTTAAGTCCAAAGCCTGTGCTCTTGCACACCATAGTTCAAAGCTTTTCCTTACTGGATGCTTTATTCTCATGACCATAAAGCAGTCCTGCCATGCAATACAAGCCTATATGTTACCTCTTCATGCCTGGCAACTGTGAGCAGAGCTTGTCCCAGATTCCATTCCTAGTATCATTCTTGCCATGTGAACTGCCCTTGTATTTGTAAAGTACAATAAGAAGCCAAGACTGCATATTCTACTACCTCAGGGCACTAGCACAAGCATCACTGAAGAGTAACACTAACCCAAACCAAGTCCCCATCCATCTCCTCTGGATCGAACCTGAATGTAGACTTTTATCTCCATCAGCTTTTTTCTCTACCCTGTGAACCTTCTGCAGATGTCAGCCAAGAAATGAGCTCTCATTGAAATAAAATTTTTTGGCTTGGAAGTAGGCCAGGGTCTCTTGGGGATGAGAAAAAGTGGTCTAGAGTGTAGGACTGTGAAAAGGAAGGATGAAAACATGTTTTTTTTTTAATGAGCAGTCCCAGAAGGCCCAAAAGGCTAGCACGTGGGATGTTTCTGGCTGGGCCATATTGATGAGCTCTGGGTTTGGGGCAGATATGAATTTCTGAACTATAAATTTAAATTTAGGCAAGCAAAATAATGAGTGAAACCTGATTTTAAGTCCTTCAACCCTATGATAATCTAATACTCACCTTTCCCCAAGAACACTCATTAGCAGAAAGGCAAAATATTTTTGACGGTAGATACTTTTGGATATCTTTTTGATATCCAAAGAAATACCTACTAAAATTAATATTGTTTAGAGTAAACTATAATTTTGTTGTTTATTGCTAGTAAGGCCATCATTATAACATTTTCGTTCCAGTTCTAATCATCTGAATTACTAAATTAAACCATCATAACATGAAGTATAATTGGCCCAAAGTAGCTCTGTATAGCTCTATAATTCAAGCAATACAATAGACATCAATTACTTATTTTAGAGCTGTTTATCAGCTCTTAAATCCATAAGTATTTTTAATTTGTTCCTTCTGATACTGGAGTACCTTCATGCATGGCTTATAAAAGCTCTCAATGCCAGCCCTTACCATTGAGTAAGTTACTAAAATATCTCCTCTCCACTTTCTCATAAAAGTCACTTTCCTCTCCGCTTTCTCAAACAGTCAGACGATAAAAGCTACTAGACTGTTGAGTAAACCAGCCTTTGCAGAGAGTAGAAGACGTCAACAGGGCAGGAGTGCTTATCCCAGCACCGCACAGGGGACATAAACGGTGTATGGGATGGTTGGACTCCTGCAGCTTGACTAGCAGACAGCAGTCAGCCACGGGCCACGGTTGACACACTGAGGCTGGACACAGTGGGTGTTCATCCAGAAAGAGTCTGCAAGGAGGTGAGTTAAGCAGATACACAGCTTTTCTTAGCAGCAAGAGTCTCCATCTTCTTAAATACTAACTTACGGAAGCCATGTCCAGAAAAATGGGCCCTCCCCAGCGACTCTGTGAGCATCCATGGGTCTCAGTAATGGTAGACTGTCCCCCCTGCTGGTGGTGAATGGCTGGTAGGTTATGACTCCTAGAAGACCACTGGTGAGTAACCTGGGAGAGAAACAACACTATGTCAGTGAATGCAAACTCTACCAACCAGGTGAGGCTTGGAGTAGATCTTCAATATCTTCCATGTCTTTGACTTGTGTCTTCTTCCAGGTAAGGAAATGCTTATGGCAGGGTATGTGTATGTGTTTTCTTTCTATCTGAGATTCACCTGCTTTTCTTTTTCCACCTTTCTCCTTTTATGATTTCTTTGCTCTTGGCTAAAACTCATGCTGTTCTATGACTGTAATTTAATTTCTGTGTTGTTACAGATCCTAGAGGTTTTCAATTTATTTACATAACTAGCAATCAGGTAGGTTTACATTTTGTAAGGAACCAGCTCTAATTTATAACCTGTAGTCACCTTGCCTGTTGCTTATTGTGAAAGGACAATGCTGTTTAAAGGACACTTAAGAGTTCTTATAAAGTTTCCTGGTCCAAAGGAGTTCTTTATGTGTTTATAACATTTCTTATCTGCAGTAACAATCTTTTACAACTATACCCAACTAAAACAATACAGGTTCTATACATGTGTTTGCATTTAAATTAATCTAATTTCAGTGCTATTTTTATATTGCATCAATTTAATGCATTGTAATGACAAAGTTCTCGGAGAAGATATAAAATGATTTGATATGATATTCGTTACTTCCTGCACAAATATTCATTATCAGAATCTTTTTAGACTTAAGAACAGTGCAGCCAGAGACACTTGTGCCTCCTTGTCTGATGAAAGACATGAATTTTATTAATGCATTCAGTCCCTGACTGTCAGTGACACTTGGCTGAGCAGGTAGGCACAGATACTGGCATGAAAGCTAAAGAACAGATACAGGAAAAATTTGGCCTGACTCATCTCATTGGCATCTATCAATCTATAAGCAACGCAATCCAGACAATGCTTTCTTTGAAAGAGCATAAACAATTCTGGATCTCATGGAGGAAACACACATTGAAGACATAGGTCAGGGAAAGTCTTACCAGCCTGAGATTTATTTCTATCCCAACTTTCATTTGTCTCAGCAAACTCTGTGCATAAATATTGCTTCACAGTCAGAAATATTAAAGGGATATTTGGCTTTGTAATACTGAAAATCAATCTTGTTCAAGGACAAAAAATGAATCTTTTCCAAAACAATGAGAGTAAACCTAGCAATGAAGAGTTTTCCTCGGTTTTAGACCTTTGAAATTAATGAATTTTACCGCAATATTTTGGCCTCTTAACTGAGATATTCTTGTTAGTGTTAACAGGATTATCTTATGCTGATGTCTGGAAAACACTGAGCACTGAGGTTTGACAGAATAAACCTCCACCTGGGAACAGCATGAAGGATGCTCTGCCTTGTCATTGACACCCATGGGACTTCATGTACTGGTAATATTCTCAGCTGGTGTAAAGCACAGGGTTTTGGTATTTACACGACTCTGCCACCCGGAGCAAAATTGCTTCACTGGTTGTTAAAACAGGACTAGGGGCAAAGCACACCAGGAACGCAGTGGAGAGCACACAGCGCAGCCCAGCTTAATGCCTCTGGAGTCCCTGGTAAAATACTGGATGTTCAACTTTTTCCATATAGAGCTGTTCTTTTTTAAATTTGTTTTCCTCATTAAGCATATCCCAAAGTTCTTGGTGTATAGGTATAGGACCACCTTTGTTCACTTTAAAGCAATATGATACCAAGATTTGCTTTGAAATGCAGTGAAATGGAAAGTCCTCTGAGGTCACTGAAATGATCTCCCATTGATGTCAGGGTAATTTCAACTGTGTTCTGCAGCTTGATAGAAATAGAGTGTGAAAAGCCAAAAGGTGTTATTTCCAGACATGCTCTGTTGCTCATGATTGTTACATTTCTATAAAAAAAAAAGGTGATTTTTTATCATGAATGGGGAAAAGTAAAACATTCTCTTAACAATAATAAAAAATACTATCTTATTGCTATCAGATGAGGTTCCTCTGGGAGCTTTAAACAAGATTGGTAATATTTCAATTCCACACAAAGACCAAGTGAAAATGGAACTATCTTGCGGACAAAGATATTGCACCAAGAAAGTAAGGATATTAGAATTTATCCAGGTCATTGCTACTGGGACCTTTTGATATGGATTTGTGAGGTAATCTTACAACAAGCAGACATAATCTGAGTATAATTAGGATGACAGGATCAAATACTAAGTGATATCAAACCAGGAATAGGGATGAGAGCTCCAAAAGAATGGTCACTCAGAGGACATGTAGGCTCAATCAAATATCTCAACCATTAGTTTTTGGTGCAAGTAAGCAGCCATGTGCTTAGATTTATGAATATATGGCAGAATTTCTGGAGTCCAACCCTAAAGCTTCCTCAAAAATTTATTTAAAGTAAAAAATTAACAGCAAAACTCTTGTCATTTTGTCTCAAGAGCAAAAAACTTTCAGGTAGAAATAAAAATTACTCAAATTATAACAACCTGCAACTCGATCTATTTCTCCTGTTTCACAAGTAAGCCTGGACATGGGCACATGTGCTAGTTCTAAATAAATTGATTTCTGAATTAAACTCACTACCTGTCACAAAGCAATCAGCTCTGTGTCATGACCTAAGAGATACCCAACCTGCAGGTATGTAGAAATTGTGACTGTAGGTTCATAAGATTCCATAATACACAAGGGCACAGAGGCTTTGTCCTCTAAATTTCTCTACTTCATTGCAGATTACCAAAAATACCACACAAATTACCAAATTACACAAATTAGCAAGTAGAATACCATTAAATCAGCACTAGCAAGTACACCTATGATTAATAAAGTAAATATATATTTATTACAAATTACTATCAGCAATCAATAATAGAGTAGCAATCAATAGTATGGCAGCAGTCAATAACAGAAGCAATCAATTGCATAGCAATAAAAAAATCGTATGGCAACAATTAATATAATAGCAACAATCAAGTCAGTATATACTATTACCAGTTACTACAATTACATACTTACTGAAGCAATTTATCAACAATATAACAACAGATATACTCATGACAAATTACTTATATGGATATAGTACTGGTATCAAGTGAATTAGATTTCAGAAGGGGCCAAACCCATCCCAGAGGGGAGAACAAACCGATCCCAGATGGGGACCCAATCATACCAGAGGTGGAAGGACCATCTGAACTGACCCCAAAAGTGGGTCCAAAGGGGGACTAGTAAGATAGCAGGCAGAGTCTCACTTCAGAAATGGTCTGCATGACTGAGTCTGAAGTCAGCCAAGCATGTCCGGTGAGAGTCCAAGATCATAGAATCATAGAATAGTTTTGGTTGGAAGGGAACTTTAAAGGTCGTCTATTCCACTATCCCCCTGCCCCCACCCTGCAATGAGCAGGGACAGCTTCAACTAGATCAGATTGCTCAGAGCCCCATCAAACCTGGCCTTGAATGTTTCCAGGGATGGGACATCTACCACCTCTCTGGGCAACCTGTGCCGGTGTTTCAGCACCCACATTGTAAAAATTTCTTCCTTATAGCTAGTCTAAATCCACCCTCTTTTAGCTTAAGGCCATGACCCCTTGTCCTATTGCAACAGGCCCTGCTAAAAAGATTTTCCCCATCTTTCCCATAGGCCCCCTTTAATTACCGAAAGGCCACAATGAGGTCTCCCTGGTGCCTTCTCTTCTCCAGGCTGAACAACCCCAATTCTCTCAGCTTGTGCTCACAGGAGAGGTGTTCAAGCCCTCTGATCACCTCTGTGCCCCTTCTCTGGGCCCGCTCCAACAGGTCCCTGTTTTTCCTGTGCTAGGGTGTCCAGAGTGGTTGCAGTACTCCAGGTGGGGTCTCACCAGCATGGAATAGAGGGGCAGAATCACCTCCCTCAACCTTCTGGCCATGTTTCTTTTGATGCAGCCCAGGACACGGTTGGTCTTCTTGGCTGAGAATACACATTGACGGCTCATGCCCAGCGTTCCATCCACCAGTACCCCCAGGTCCTTTTCAACAGAGCTGCTCCAAATCCCTTCATCCACCAGCCTTGATACCGGGTGCTTCCCTGACCCAGGTGCAGGACCTTGCACTTGGCCTTGTTGAACCTCATGAGGTTCACACAAGCCTACTTCTCAAGCTTGTCCAGGTCCCTCTGGATAGCATCCCATCCCGCAGTCGTGTCAAACGTATCACTCAGCTTGGTGCAGTCTGCAAACTTGCTGAGGGTGCACTCGATCCCATTGTCTATGTCACTGATGAAGATATTAAACAAAGTATGGGTCCCAGTATGGACCCCTGAGGGACACAACTTGTCACCGATCTCCATCTGGACATTCAGCCACTGACCACTACCCTCTGGATAAAACCATCCAACCAATTCCTCATCCACTGAACACTCCATCCATCAAATCCACATCTCTTCAATTTAGAGAGCAGGGTGTTGTGGGGGATTGTGTCAAAGGCCTTACAGAAGTCCAGATAGATGACATCCGCAGCTCTTCCCTTGTCCACTGATGTGGACTCATAGAAGGCCACCAGGACTTGCCCTTGGTGAAGCCATGCTGTCTGTCTTGAATCATCTCCCTGTCCTCCATGTGCCTTAGCATAGCTTCTAGGAGGATCGGTTCCATGATCTTCCCAGGCACCGAGGTGAGGCTGCCAGGGTGGTAGTTCCCAGAGTCCTTGTTTCTACCCTTTTTAAAAATGGGTGCAATGTTTCCCTTTTTCCAGTCACCAGAAACTTCATCTGACTGCCATGACTTTTCAAATATCATGGAGAGTAGAGTGGCAACTAAAACAGCCAACTCCCTCCAGGTATCTGGGATGCATCTCATTAGGTCCCGTAGACTTCTGCATGTTCAGGTTCCTGAGGTGGTCATGAACCTGATCTTCTCTTACAGTAGGAGAAGATCTAGTAGAAAGTTCATTCGGAGAGTTCTGTTTGTTTAGGAAAGGAAAAAGGTGTGCAGCATGGGAAGTTCCCAGAAAGAGAGGCTTCACTTTGGATAAAAATTTAGTCCTTTTCTTATCATAGAGACATAAGAGGGCGTAGGACATCACCNGGACATCACCACTCCATGCAGCCAATAAATAATATTAATTTCTGTTTTTCAGCCCACAGATGATGCTATTTTGTGTTCTTTCAGACTCTTTTTATTTTCCCACAGTGTTTCCCCTTTTCAGATGATAAGCTGCCATTACAGTCCCTTGCTTTTGNTCCCTGTCCTCCATGTGCCTTAGCATAGCTTCTAGGAGGATCGGTTCCATGATCTTCCCAGGCACCGAGGTGAGGCTGCCAGGGTGGTAGTTCCCAGAGTCCTTGTTTCTACCCTTTTTAAAAATGGGTGCAATGTTTCTCTTTTTCCAGTCACCAGAAACTTCATCTGACTGCCATGACTTTTCAAATATCATGGAGAGTAGAGTGGCAACTAAAACAGCCAACTCCCTCCAGGTATCTGGGATGCATCTCATTAGGTCCCGTAGACTTCTGCATGTTCAGGTACCTGAGGTGGTCATGAACCTGATCTTCTCTTACAGTAGGAGAAGATCTAGTAGAAAGTTCATTCGGAGAGTTCTGTTTGTTTAGGAAAGGAAAAAGGTGTGCAGCATGGGAAGTTCCCAGAAAGAGAGGCTTCACTTTGGATAAAAATTTAGTCCTTTTCTTATCATAGAGACATAAGAGGGCGTAGGACATCACCACTCCATGCAGCCAATAAATAATATTAATTTCTGTTTTTCAGCCCACAGATGATGCTATTTTGTGTTCTTTCAGACTCTTTTTATTTTCCCACAGTGTTTCCCCTTTTCAGATGATAAGCTGCCATTACAGTCCCTTGCTTTTGTGCTTATCGATGACATCTGAGGATGTCTTTGGTTTCTAGGTATCCCAGGTGTACTTCAGAGAGGCCAGCTGCGTTTTTCAAGGATGCTTCTGGTTCCCTGATTTAGTTCCCAGGCTCACAGCTCCCAGGCTGGCAGGCAGCTTCTCTGTCAGTATTTTTCCGAGGACATTTTCTTCTGTTCAGTAATTTTCCCCTTCTAACCATGGCACCTTCATGGCTGCTCACATCACTCTGTAAGGGTGATTTTCTAAAGGTAAGACCAAGTAGACACACTGAAGGCAGCTCCACAGATTAAAATTATTGTTACGAACATTTATTTTGTGATAGACTTTGTCAAGTACTTGTATTAAAACTATGATTTTAATAGCACAGGGGGCACTGTTGAGTCTTCTTTAACTGTGCAGGTTTATGATGCAATCATGGAATATTTCCCCAAGTGATAATCATTTAATAATTTGGTAAATATTAAGAAGTACACATTATTCCCATGTTGGCTGTTGACTTTTCAAGCTATAAAGTAAGTAAAGTACATCACTTCCATTTCTCATATGGAATAATAATAAGATCTTGGAGGTTAACTAAAGGATTTTGAGAGAGGACCTTAGAGACATAGATGCTTAATGCCCTTTGTCTTTAGTAAGAATAACCTGACTGGGCACTTTTAAATATCCCAGTATATGGTCCTACTACACATTAAGGCAGATACGTGATCTTTGTCAGTATCAGAATGAGGTATGAAAATCTTATTTGCTAAAAAAATCGCCTAATGTTGTCTTAGGCAAATATCTTTCTAACCACTTTGTATCCTCACGCTCTCTTTGCTCTTTTTTGTAAAATGAATTCAGTACTGATTACCAGAAGAAAATTTGGAAGTACGCACAAGTGCAGGTCTCTTTGTCCAGTTCTTGGAGAGATATAAATAAGTACTGATGCTATATTATCACTTTCACATGACGTTTTTTCCGAAGGGCAGCGTGGTTCGTTTAAGACCTAGGTTGAGGATACTTTGGTGGGTTTAGGACATATAATTTTTAGTTGTGTGATTTTGGAGATAAACCCAGACTGTGACAGTTTCACAATGTGAACCACAGTACTGGTCAATGTGAACTACTATCTAAATGACCATAGTTAAGGACGGACAAGAAAAGAGACATAAAAAGAACTCTGAAGCACTTGGTTTCTACTACCACACTTTGTCTCCCCCTTTTTTCTTTTTAAAAAAAAGAATAAACTGCATTCAAAACAGCATTTCCTAAATATGATGGTCATGAATATGCAACTTTTTGTAATTTTGGGTTTGCAATATAGCCAATAAATCCTTGGAATAGGAAAACTACTGAAATTTAGAAAGAGCAGTGTGACATGAATTGATGAAGCAAAATATCTGTTCAATAGATGCGATCATCTCATCAAGTGTGTTCAGTATTACTTTTTATATCTAATTTGTTCAATGTTTTGCTTTGTTACAGGCCATTGTTTGGAGGGACTGGATGTATTGTGTTTAGTCTTTAAGCAAATGCATTGAATTCTGAATCTAAACCCCTAGCCATTTAGTACAATCCTGAGCAGTCATTACACAAAAGTATTTTTGGATTAATTGAAAATCAGTGAGGTAAAACATCTTTTCAGGAGGACCACAACAGAAATTGTGAAGGAGCTGTGAGGTACCCGCAGGTATAAAATAAGTTTTTATATATATACACATTTATACATATACACATACACAGAAGGGTATGTCGTGATAGGACAAGGGGTAACGGCTTCAAGCGGGAATGGAGTAGATTTAGATTAGGTATCAGGAAGAAGTTTTTCACTCTGAGGGTGGTGAGACACTGGAACAGGTTGCCCAGGGAATCTGTGGATGCCCCACCCCTGGAAGTGTTCAAGGCCAGGCTGGATGGGGCTTTGAGCAACCTGGTCTGGTGGGAGGTGTCCCTGCCCATGGCAGGGGGGTTGGAATTAGATGATCTTTAAGGCCCCTTCCAAGCCGAACTATTCTATATGTCTATCACTCTATGAAAATTCACCCTGAACAAAAATGCTACAGGTTCCTGTAACAGAAATTTCTGACCTTCAGCACCAGTATTCTCTGAAAGAAAAAGAGAGCAGAAGGAAGTAGGGAGATTCTATGATTAAATGTAAATATACACACACAAAGTAATGTTACCATAAAAAAAGAATATATTAAGGATTCTGCTCTCTGCTATATGAATTTTCATCACAGACAGGGAAAGGTACTCCTTTAAAAAGATGTTCTATTATCAAATCTGCTTTTTACAGACCAAAAGGCATGGTGGAAATTTTGTTTTAAAGTTGTCAGCATGAATGATGGAAATAAAATTCTTTAAATTGTTGTTAGGATATAGGTAAGTAGCTTAGTGAATAATGTAATGAATATTAAGTAGTCAGTTTAATTACTCAGTTAAAATAATAACTGAGTGGTTGTGAGAGCTGTTTACAAAGTCACCCAGCTTGGCAGTCTACTATTGAAGAGGCTGCTCTGCAGGCGTTTGACAGACACTTGATTCTGGGTTTGAATCAAAAAAACAGTAAAGGAAAGCAGGAAATGCTGGGGGAACCTTGTCCTGAAATGACAAAACCTGGCACTTTGTATGAATTTCCAAACTCACAGTCATTAAATTGTTCTTTGACTTTTTATTTTTTAATTCATCAATGCCCAGACTATGACTATAAGTCATATGAATAAATGTGTTTTTCTGTGGCACAATTGGCAGGATAAGTTGCATTACGAAAACGTTTAGTTGTTTCTTAAATGCATTTAAAAGTCTCCTAACCAATGTCTTTGCTGATGGATAGGAAGCTACAGAGATAAGGCAAAATAGTGCTGATGTCTCTCTCTATACATACACACACATACATTCTCTTTAAGGTATTTAAAAAATAGACCACATTTTCATTTTACAGACGAAAAAAGCAAAATATATTTTGTGTTATTTTTGCTAGTTAATTAAAATAGTCCCAGGAAAAATGAGGGACACTTCTACCTTAAGTCATGAATAGACTAGAGTGGACCACATGAATCATTTCTGAGGATACTAAGCACTTGATCCAAAGTCCATTGAACTCAGTGGGAGACTTTCTGTCAACGTCAGCAAGCTTTGGATGAAACTAAAAATATTTTTCCTAGTATCTTCAAAGTAGAAGCTGCAAACTTAATTAACAGTAAAGGAAGGAAGTTGTAGATACTTTAGTTCTTTCCAAAAAACCCACCTGATGATTTCTGGATAACAAATACATATTTTCCTTTTTTTTTTTTTTTTGTTTATACTAGAATTCTAGGGACAAATTTAGGACTATTCAAAATCTTATGTTAATTACACTTCATAAAAACAATAAAAACAGGCACCTATAAGTTAGTTCAGTGTTAACTACCTCTGAACATGACTATTTTCATCTATTTACAGTATTCGGGCACAAAATAAACAATTTGTGCTTCCCTTTGTTTTTCACAGCAGAACATCATTGTTAATCTTATTTTGTTTTTGCTTTATCTAGAATAGCATTAATTAATCAAGTACTTTATTCATTTTTATGCTCATTCAGGGTCAGTTTGAATTAAAGGTGGTAATGTAAGGTAAAAATTGAAACAAGAGAGACCACTTTTTGGACCTTTTTCCCATTAGCTGCAGTAGGAACAGGATTAATTATCAACACCCAATTTCAGAAAAAAGTTTGTGGTAGAAATGAAAACTGGGAACACTGTTTATGTACCTAAGTGTGTGAAGGAGAGAGAGATAATGACGGCTGGGGGACAGAGGACCCTGCTCCTCCTCTCTTTGCTCTGGAGATGCAGTGGTGCTCAAGGAGAGGGGGGGTCATGAGCCTGCAGCTGCGTGTCTGGAGGGGGCTGACAAAATCTGAGAAAGAAGGAGCAGGACTTATACCACTTCCCTTAACCCGTCTAAATCTCAGATACCTTATCTAAGCTAATTATTTAGGATGTCCCTGTAGTCAGTGGAGAGGCATGAAGCTCAGCTCATCCTTGGATGTATATCTAAACAACACAGGATAAATGTGCCCATTTTCTGCAAAAAAAGAGTGATTTAGCTTGACACACCCTACATTTTGAGGCAGGAGTCCTACCCAGTCTTTAGCACAGAGCTAAGATGTCTGCCTTGGTGCACACCAACTTCCTAAGTCTCCCTGCCGTCTACAGTGCACCCAGCTCAACATGCCCACCAGCTGTAGGGATTAATCTACAATGGCAATAAGGAATCTGAGTTACACTCCTAGGCCCCTCTGCAACTTATATGCAAAGTAGGATACAGAATAAATTTTGGGCAGAGAGTTAAGCTATATTTTGCCAGGACAGAACTGTCAAGAAACTGAAATTAAGGAAACAGTAAAAACAAGAGAATACTTTTCATCCTTGCTTCTCTAAAGTTTAAATTCCTTCTTCAGAGCTGGATGAAGGAGTCTTCTCCTTTGAGGACACATATGTGAAATCTTATTGGGAGAGAAAAGACTTATCCTGAAGAAAGGAAGTATTTTACATCCTGTACAAACTGTTTCACTACACATTGTTCTGGGAAGCAGTAGACCTGATTTGGCATCTCTGCTCTGACACTTGTACACTGTACACATTCTCAAAAAAGTTACTGTAAACTATACATAAACAGTCCAAGGAGCAGAGGCTGGAGCCTCTTTTATTCCTTTTCTTTTAGTCCAATGAAACCTGCATTCTTCTCTGCAGCCTGTACCCCCACACCATGGGTAAGCAATTTAGTGAAACCTGTGCGGGTGTGGAAAAAAAGAACACCTCTACTTCCTCTCAATCTCAAAAGAAATCCAGGAGCAGCCCTATCTTTTGTAAAAAAGCTGACATTGTTCCCAGGTGGCATGTTACAGAATACCTACCAAACCATGGCGTGACAAATGTCCTTTCACTGGGAAACCTGGGTGGATACACATTTACTTTCAAGCAGGCATGAGTGGCTCAGCAATAATCTCATCTGAGGTGCTCGTGCAGAAGCCCAGAAGCAGAACTACTGCAGAGTAGAGAACTTTACAGTAAAAAACACCAAAAAATAGCATCCTGCTTTTTGAATTTTGGCATCTCCAGAGGTAGAAGGCAGCAGTAGAGTAGTTTTAGGATTTCAGTTATGTGTGTACCTGACTTCCACCAACATTATTTTTTTGGATTTGGTTCTCAAGTATTGGCTTAATTTTAAATGTGAACTGAAAATTAAAATCATTGAAGTCATATGTCACACTTGAATTCAGTAGAACCTGAACACTTGTAGGATCAGCAAAAATAATTCAACAGAAAATGAACTAGACAGGTATTTAGTGGGAAGAAAATAAATAATGGTCTGGCATATTAATGCAATAATGCAGAGATACAGTTAAGGTTTCTTCCTTTTGAACCCTGTCAGCTGTTAACACAATATAATCCATTTAAATAAGACAGAGATAAATAGCATCTTATTATAGGCAACAGATAATGCTACCCTGCTTCTAATGCAACAGCATAAGCAAACAGATTTCAAAAACAAATTTATAAAACTGAAGATAAATATACTAGCAAAGCAAATAACATACCATACAGGAAAAGAAATGGAATCATGTACAGTGCTGTTTCTGTGTCACATTGTGGTGGAAGTAAATAAGAATTGATGAGCTTTTATACAGCCAAAGATAGTGATTTCCAGAATTATGGGTAAAGTTAGCCTGGAGTCTAGAAGAAAACATATTTATATATTATAATAAGAGATTATTTTTTTTCTTCACTATTCAGAGTCAGTCTCTCTAATGAACCATTAAATATCGGTGATTTACAGCCTTTCCATGAAGTCATAATTATTCATTTTTTTCCTCTCAGGAAAGAACTATTAAAATGAGTTTTCAGCTTTAAAGAGTGGGTACAAAATGTTGTTAACCCTACAGCAACTGTTTGGAGTGGCAGTAACTGATTTACGTTTACAAGATGGTACATGATTAAAAGCCTGATACAACTGCAATGTGGAAGGTGGGAAAATTAACCTGGTTCACCCCCTTCCCTTACCCTTATATGAACAATCACAAGGGGGAAGAAAAAGCTAAATTTTGTCCCATACTATTTGAAACATTAAGTTCCAGTACTCCTAAAGGAACATATACAAAACATACAGAGTAACTTGCATGCTTCTAAACTGTTGTGTCTTTGATTCATATCCTCTCAAACCACCATCTAGCCATTTTTCTTTAAATTGTATTACCTTTTTGTGACAGGAAATAACTTGGAATGTGATCTATCATCAAGCCAGTTGTAAGTATTTACCTGAAAAAAACATTTACCTCGAGTGACTAACAATGCTTTGCAAAACTTAAATTTCAACATTATCGCCCAGTAACTCAGGCGAAAATATTATTGCTTAACAGGTGGAAATAATAATAGTAATAATAATAATAATAAAGTCTAAAACATTTAACCTCTTCTGCTGTAGGTGTCAGTTTGACAAAGTATCATTTGGCATAGCAGAAAACTACCCCATTCCCTTTAAAAATCAGTTCGAATGACATATTTTCTTTTAAATACGGTACTGTATTTGACACAGTTCATGACAGTGTTACCAAATAATGGTTTAATAATAAGATCACTTAGCCATTAAAATAGTGCACCTGATGCTAGGAAGCCTGTTCACTGTTGCTAGTGGCTATGAATTGGTGTTCCACCCCAGTACTGTTCCAGCTACCTGTCCCTTTTCCACTTCATGCTAATTGTCTGCTCTATGGTGGCTGCTAAATGCTGCATTTTGACTGGTGTACGTTTGGATTATATAGGGTTCCAATAACAGCAGATTTATCTCAACACAGTTATTAGTAAGAATTGTGAGTTTCAAGAAGCTGAAACGGTGTTTTGTTTCCACTGAGGTGCTGCCAATTAAGCAGCCTATAAATATGGTAAGTGTGATTTATTCTGGAAATATTGTAAAAATGTCAACCACGTTTCAGTATGGAAAAATATATTGAAATTTAATATCTGTTCTCTGGCCAAGGGTGTTATTATTATGGCCACATATAATATCATAATTTTCCACAGTTGTGTGTTGCCTAGAACATGACCAGTAAATCTCTGGTTTTAATATCAAAAAATGTAGTGTTGATAGACATTAGCAGTGCAGAATTTCAGCATTTGGGGAAAAGATAATGACATGTAATGCCTTTCCTCTGAACCATAATGATTTGAAATCCTGTGTACAGGTTGACAGCGAGAATGGCCAAGTGTTATTATAAGGTGATGACTGCTTAGTGCTCCTCTTGAAATGATTATGGTGGGTTCAGGCCAGGCACAGCATTCACATCTCAATTAACCTGTACTAGCAGAAATAAGATTGAATGACCTTTTTTAAAAGGCAAATAGGTCGTTTTGAATATACAGAGCTATTTCAGAATTTAATGAGGACTGCTTTCACACACACAGTGGGTAAGGGAAGATCTCATGTTGTCTATCTTTCCTGTTACACTTTAAGGAACTTCTCAACATGAGAGATACAGGATGGACTCCAAGTTTAAGAACTGCAAAGAAATGAGTAATATGTTTGAGAGTGTTTGCAAAGGCTCTTGCCCCAGAGTTGCTCTTTAAGGGGAGTTATATCCCTTAGACCCTCTCTAAGCAGCACACTGCCAGTCAGCCATCTGAGGTGGACTTGACATGAGAAGTGCTAGAGGGCATGCTCATAACAGGAAAAACTGCCTAGGAAAGAAACTTTCAAATCTAATCCCGACCCTAACCTTGACACTAACCCTAACCCTCTCCTCCTTTGCAGAGCTGAGGGAGGAGTTGTGCTTGGCAGGGTCAGGGCTGGTGAAGAGAAGCCAAAGAGAGGGTCTGCAAGCAGTGGATGTGATTATGGGTCAGGCAGATACAGCTGGGATGCTTGAGGTCAAGTGGGTTTATGTTACCCACCCACTGCAAAATGATGTGGGGGAAGGTTACATCTATGGTTTGCATGAAACTTTGTGAATTTCATATCAGCAGGGTTTTTGCTCCACGTGTATTGGCCACAGAGAACAACCCTTTCCCTCAGCCACTCTTGTCTTGAGATTCACAGACACCTGCTGACACCATGTAAATCTTATCTCTGCCTCATCTGTGATTTTGCTTATTGTGGGGTGCTACTGCTTGTAAGGAGGAAAGAGAAAAAGGAGTATTCCCCATTTCCATCCCTTCCACATTCCTTGTAGGATGCTGTGCCAAGTAACTCTGTCAAACACTAGAGAGCTGGCTGCTCTTTGTGCCATTGATAGCAGGGACATGCAGTGGGAGACTGGATAGTACATGGCAACACAGAGGAGAATACGGCTGCTGACAGCACTGTTCATGTCCAAATTTGACATCACTTGACTCTGTAAACTTTACAAAAATGATGTTACCTCCAAGTCATCCTATTAAACTTTATTAGTGCCATGTAATTCATTTCAGAACTGAAGGGATGACATAAAACCTGACATGTAACCATAATATATTCAACCTAAAACCTGTTCAATAGGACCACCCTCCCCTACCCCAGTGTACTCACTCATTGCCACCAATGCCTCTGTTCAGATTCAGATGTGGCACTAGAATTCATCTGAGAGAATTTTAAATCACGTCTGAGTAGGTTTCTGTCTCTGTAATGTAGTTGCTGATACACACTTGTTCCTAAAGTAACGACAAAAGAAGATACTTGACATGTTAGGCATACAAATGCTGGCATACTTCTTTTTTTACAAAAGACATCTCTTAAAAATGTGGGGTTCATTCTTGCCTCAGGTTTATGCTCTTGTTTGAGGACATATATACATTTGGAATTAACAGTCTTCTGAAAAAACATATATCTAAATTCCTTTAGGAAAACAAATGGAAATAAAGAGGTTTTGCCTGCTGTGCCGTTTCATGTATGACAAGATTAACATAGCATCCAAAATGTTGCTGCTGTTGCTACTGAACATGCTGTTCAGTAGGTCAGCTGTGTTAACTTCTCTCCACAGAGTTCACACTTTCTCTCACCTTCTTTAAGGCTTTATCAACAGTTCCCCATTTCATGTGAATGTCCTTTCTCCGCTCCTTTGATTCTTCTCTCTTTTCTTACATTGCACTTGTCCGTGTCTTTCCCTCCATTATCCTTTTACATTTTCACTTGCTTTGAGTACTGTTTCGGGGTTGGGGGTTTTTTCATCTTTTTTTCCTGTGGCCTTAAAACATCCCAGACCCTGTGGATATGTATTTTGATTTATCTGAGAGATCATCCTACTAGTTGCAATCCAGTGCTTTGTGGTAAAAGAATTGATTTGGTTTTCATCAATGCATTATGCTATAACACATATGATTCCTATGTAAAAATGGCTTCCAAATGCACCTAATTTCTAATTTCCACTCACTGTTATTTTTCAAGGATGAAGGAAAAAAAGCATAGTAATAGATGGTCTTTACAGTATATTTTCATTTTTGTTCACTGTCCTACTTGTGATCTTTTCTTCCGTAATTTTCTCACTCTCTTCTCTTTCCATTGCTCTCCATCTTTTAAAACCCCAATGTCACAATATTTAATAATAACACTATTGCTGATAGGGACAAGCAAATTTAGTGCATATATTTAATCCAAATAATTTTCTATATTGGTCAGATTAATTAGTCATAGTCTCCAAAGAAAAAATCATTGCTGTTTTCAAAATCAGAAAAGCAGCTCAATAAATCAAGTTTTCAGAACAATGCTATATGTAACATCTATAGGTCACATACAAATTTCCTCATTTTAGACCTTTTTTAAAATTTGATTTTCCACGAAGATCACTACATGCTCATTACCTTCCCCATCTTTTTTACAACTCAGTGTCTAAAATTGAACAGCATTCGCTAGATAAGGTCTACCTCATTTCAGTTTCAAGAGAATGATTTCTCATCAGGTCTCTCACCTTGTTTTGGATACAGATTCCTCAATTCTTTGTAAACTGTACTGCTTTTGTCCAGTAATCACTTAGGCAGTTAATATTCACTCAATAGAGTGGTCTTCCTCTAAGACATGAATGTCTGACCAGTTAAGTGCCACTTTGTTTTTAAGATTCCTTATTTATGAAAACCGTGCTACAGTTATGTTCTCAGTAATTCCATTTTTTCAGCTGCAGTAATTTGTGATTGGAAATTTCATGCAGATGCTGTAAATCTGATACAGTTAATATACATACTCCTTTGAATTGTTTTAACCACAAGTCTCACATCCACCAGCGTATTTTTTTGGGTTTTAATGAAAATATGGAAAATGGACTCTGTAATGTGCTCAGGAATCCTAATCCCTCTCTTGCTGAGGCTGAGTAGCTGAGTGAATCTCAGCCTTCTCAGCTGCATTCCTTGGTTTCCCACCAATGGAAATGGAAGCTTGAGGAGGTGTGTGAGAACGCGGGTAACAACCCTGGGGAGAGTTAGGATATTTCTGCGGCACACAGTGCATCCTCTGAGTAGCAGAGAATTTAAAAATCCTACATTTCAGAAATAGATTACAGGATAAAGAACAGACACAAAAAATCCGCAAGGAATGGTCAAGGATATTTTTCTATCCTCTTATGTTTTTGGATAGATTAGTGTCCATAATATTCCACTCGAGATCCACTTCTCTTGTAGTATTAGTTTTATAGGGAGTGGTTTTGGATTAGAGGAGATAAGGATGAAAGAAGAACAAAATCAATCAGGATTTAAGAAAAAGGACAGAGAAATTCCAGAAGACAGAGGCTGCTTGGGCAGTTACTTCTGAAAAAGAGAGAGGCTTCCAAAAGGTGATGTTCAAGCAATGGCATTGCTGGCTGTCAGCACTGCTCTCAGCCTTTGTTCTGCTGTGCTTTTAGTGACCTACTGAAGTCCTAGAGCTCTATTAAGACATACGAGAGTATGGCTCTGCTGAGTTCAAACCATGTCCCTCTCATGACACACATCGTCATAAAGTCATGGTCGTGTATTACTACAAGCGTTCAGGAGGGATAGTTAATCTCACTGCTTTGACTGCTGAAGAGGCATTAATGGGAAATTGATAAGAAGCTTAATGTTATTAAACACCTGTGAGAAACAATTTAAGGCAGAAGAGAGTTCTGCATCACTGAGGCCATAATCCTGCGTCCACACTTCGTGATGTTTTTAGTGGAAAATCCAAAGCAATTAAGGGTCTTATTTTAATAACTGTTGTATACTATATTTCACCTCATAGCACTCCCAGAGAATTACATAACAACCAGATAATCACAGAAACATAGAATGGTTTCGGTTGGAAGGGACCTTAAAGATCATCTAGTTCCAACCCCCCTGCCATGGGAAGGGACATCTCCCACTAGACCAGGTTGCTTAAACCCCCATCCAACCTGGCCACTTCCAGGTGGCCATGTAAAGCCAACACTTCCAGGGATGGGGCATCCACAGCTTCTCTGGGCAACCTGTTCCAGTGTTTCACCATGCTCACAGTAAAGAATTTCTTCCTGATATCTAATCTAAATCTACCCTCTTTCAGTTTAAAACCATTACCCTTTGACCTATCAGCACATGCCCTTGTAAAAAGTCCCTCCCCATCTCTCCTGTAGGCCCCCTTTAAGAACTGGAAGGCCGCTATAAGGTCTTCCATGAGCCTTCTCTTCTGCAGGCTGAACAACCCCAGCTCTCTCAGCCTGTCTTCACACAAGAGGTGCTCCAGCGCTCTGACCTTCTTTGTGGCCCTCCCCTAGACTTGCTCCAACAGGTCCACGTCCTTCTTATGTTGGGGGCTCCAGAGCTGGATGCAATACTGCAGGTTGGGTCTCATAAGAGAGGAGTAGAGGGGCAGAATCACCTCCCTTGACCTGCTGGCAACACTTCTTTTAATGCAGCTCAGGATGTGGTTGGCTTTCTGAGCTGTGAGCACACATTGACAGCTTATGTTGAGCTTCTCATACACCAACACCCCCAAAGTCCTTCTCCTCAGGGCTATTCTCAATCCATTCTCCACCAAGCTTGTATTTGTGCTTGGAATCACAAAATAATTATGGAAGTTGACGGTCAAATGGACAGGCCCCATGGTTTGCTTGACAACTTTATTTTGTACATTCAAATTTACCTTTGCTGAACCTGAAACTTCAGGATTGTGTGATGATACAGAATTATGCCTATGCTAATATGACCACTGGAAAGGCAGAACTTAATACTGTGGGCACATTGGAATGTTCCAATCTCCCAGTGAGCTCTGGATCACAGCTAGCTTGAAGCACAGGAAGAGCTGTCAAGAATACACTCAATCATGTTTAGCCTCCAATTTTGAGGAAGCAGATCTTTCAATAGGTCTGTTTTTTCTTGCCACTTCCTAGTAATCTCTTAATGACAACGTGTCATGAACCATTTACTTGAAGGAAAGTAAATGATGTCACATAATTCGCAATTTCGAAGAGAAGAAGCTATTTTAATGTTTTAGATGTTATTCAGCTTTTCTAAACACAGCTCTTTTCTTCAGAGTTTATCCCCTTGCTTGTGTGACAACAATGATCATCAGGGGCTGCCAAACTTGAGGTTTCTTGGTAGAAAGGAGAGGGAAGTGCTGACAAATTTTGTCTGACAGGTTTCTCAAACTTTGGGGACTCCTTTAGTTGTTCAGGCCACTGACTTACAAGCATTTATTATTGCAATATCCCTCTTTTCTTTGTATGTTCCACTGCCAGCAAGGAAAGAGTGGGTAGGAAATTGAGGTGTTTTTGCATTTTCCATGTTTTGCTCAGTGGGATACAGAACAGCCAATGCACAGGATGATTGTAAATTGATGGAAATTAGAAAGTAAATGTTCAGTGAATAAAGCTTAATAATTATTAAATTTTTAATGATAGGTATGAATTAGTAAATCAGGAGTTTTAATAGAAGTTGTAATTTACCAAAAGCATTACCAATTTAATGGATCTGTGTGCTGAAAAGATGAAATTTATTAGCAGTGCAAATGCTGTTATTTACCAGGAGAAATCTTCATGAAAGAAAGGAAGGTGCTCTCTTCTCATGACCAACACATTTGTTCATGTTTTTCTGAAAAAGTCATTGGGTTAAAGGCGGTGGCTGGGCCACCTTAGTTCATGTGGGTGCACTCTGGCAGCAAGGTGATGCTGCATTTGTGTTTGCAACCACAGAGTACGTTGAGCCAGGAAGAGCAACAGGTCTGTAGCACAAGGAGGGGAAAGTAGAGAAATGCCAGCACAAGCTGAGACAGAGCATTTTGTTTTGATGAATCATTTCTTGATTTTTCTCAGCCATCTCAACTGGAGCTTTATTGGCGAATGAGTTGCAGCTGGGTACTCAGACTATGCAGGACTACAGCAAATGTTTCCTGGGGGGATAAATTTCTTCAGGTTTTGGCTCAGCCTTTACTGACTCTAAATGTATGGAAAATAAGTAGAAAACACACGACTTTTGGCATACTTTGTAATCACAACAATGAAAACATCCCTAAATGATAGTTGTTTTAGAGACCATAGATATTCTGAAACTTCCTGTAGCTGATCACAAGTGTTTTTTTTTTTTAAAAGGGTGTGCTATAGCTACAAAGGGAACTATGCTCTCCTGTAATAGGGGATCTGATATGAACTACAGCAAATGTATCAATGCACGTTCCTTTTACTCTACAAAAAACAGAAGTAATGAAACAAATCGTTTTACAAAGTAGGATCTTTTTCCTCATAAATTCTGATTCTCAAGAGAACTATTGATTTCCTGTAACCTCTTCTCCATGCTTTCTGAAATACAGAAAAAAACACTATAAAAATCAGCAATATTTGCTGCAGGCAGCAGCTGTAACTTTCTACCATCTTTCTTTCCCCTCTAATACATTCCTGTTGTACAGAAAGTTCTGTAGTGAAACAGAAAAGCTAGCATTTAGGCAACTTTTTCTTAATAATATTTTTAACTGCTATCTTGAGGGGAAAAGGGCACATTGTGGATTGCGTAAAGTACTGTCATCACATGTTTTATGGACTGTTTTGATGACGTGCTGTATACAGTCTGACACCAAGAGCACAAATACCATGAATCCAGCTGAGATAGCAAACTTTCAAAGCCAGGAGAGAACTAAGGCTGAGCTGTCATTCTTATCTTCACTTTCCTCGTATTCATGAGTTGTGAGATAGTTTCTTTTGCGGACTTGGAAGGGTATGAAGTATTAATAACATCTTTTACCACTGGAATTTGAAGGAAAGAGTATGGCTTTGCCTGCATGGAATTGTACACGTCTAACTTTAAAAATTGAAATTTGGACAGGAAGACGTGTCCAATTCAGTTCCTACATGCCCCGGCAGTCTTGTGGCTTACGTGCACCTGTTTGTAAACTTGTGTACAGATAACTCTGGTATCAGACAGAAGTTCAATGAAATTCATTATTTTCTCAAAGCAAAATGACGTTTTTCATTTTTTTCTTCGTCTAAATCTGTTTGTGCTAGTACAGCCATGATGCTATGTGGGAAGTCTGCTTTCATAGTGTATGCGATAAAAGCATTTGCTGGGTTATAGGTGCACCCATATGGCTGCCATAACAGTGCAACTGTTTGCTTGATGAAAGGACTGCGTTGCATCCTTAAAGCTTTGGCCCATCGTATAGTTTACATTTTGAAAAGATTCATCAGTTTCATGTCAAGTTAACAAATGCAGTATCAACATGAAGAATTAGAGAAATGAAGGCTTTAATTTCTGATTATATTTCTCTGCAGTGGACACTTTGGGGTGCAGGAGGAACAAACATATTGTTGGGGAGGCCTTGTCGTTTGTGCTTTTGTCAGAAAAAATATAGTAAGTTGATACGAACAAGAGGATGGATGGGGACAAAGTTTCTGTGATTAGGGAAAAGGAAAAGATATGTGAAGGAACAATGATGGAATGACAGACATTGGAGAAAGGCAACAAAACTTTGACTGTCACACCTGAATTTCCTTTGGCTATTACATTCCTTTCCAGTTCTTAACTTAAACTTCTCGATTTTATAGGACAATGTGGGAGTTCCTTCATTCCACATGATTGGGAGAAACTTGGTAAAGCAAAATCTCCATTACACTTTGAGTCTGTTCAGTCAGTTATGATGTACAGCAAAGAAAAAAGAAGTGGGAACACACACATACTCTAACACTTCTCAGATTGTCTTCAGTGACATTTTTTATTTTTCTTCCCTTGCTTCTCTCAGTGAAAACTCTTGTGTCTTAGAGGTGTTCAGCTTACAGAGGAACACTTGAAAATAACTCTAAAAAGTAAATGGTGTTTGTGAAAAGCTCAGTTAATTGAGAAGAGAAGGAGCCCCCTTTCCAAATCAGGAAATCAATCCCCTTAAAAAAAGAATTAAAAAAAAAATATTAAAAAACACCAACCAACCCCCACAACAACCCCCAAAAAACTCCCAAGCCATGAACCACTCAGCACTTGTCAAAGGAACTCCCTGTCAGTTTTTGCAAGTTTACAAGTCTTGGCATCTTGAGTTGTTATTTTTCTTTACTGTTACTTCTGAATATTCCAAGTCTATCTTTTTTTTTTTCTTTTATTTGACATATACATCCTTCCACCTGTCAAAACCTGAATGTATAGATAGTCTTTTGTGATAAAGGCCAGAGGAAAAAGCACATCTGAAAGGTAATAATGAAATAAGCTTAAACATAAGCTCTACTATAAATATTTTTTTTTCTGTAACTTCTGATTGTGTTTCTTCTGAGGTTTTCATCAACAAGAGTTTGGAAATGCTGATAGGGAGGGAGTAGGTTTAGGATTAAAATGCTGTGTGCTTGAGGATGAGCATATGGATGTTATCAGTAGTTTTGTTGTTACTTGTTTAGTCTTTACAGAGCTTTGTAAAGGACTGGAAGGATGCAGACGCCAAAATTAAGTCTGCTGAAATTGGATTTTTCCTTCTCTATATGTGGAAATGCAATTAAATTGGACAATACAAAGAAAGTACTATTCTTTAAAAGTGCTTTCATTCCGGTTTGCAGTTTCTCTTCATTCCACAAAATCCTTTACTTTTCTGATCAATGCAGGGTCAAATGAAAACAATAACAAGAACAACTCTGAAATGTGCCTTTGGCATCACAGAAACTTAAGCACTGCAGACTGTATTGGTTGCCTGAAGTACTGCATTTCAAAATGAAATCATAAAGTAGAATAGGAATGATATGCAAATTGGAAAAATCAGCAGCAGTTATGCTTACATGGTACTAAAGATAAACAAACTGCCTTGTTTGTATTCTACAGCAATAGGTTTAACTGAAAACAACTTTTTGTGTGTGTGTGTGTGTGTGTGTGTGTCTGAATAAAACATTCCATAACAACACATTGGCTAACTTAAAATGGAAAGTCGAATCTAAGTGTTGGCTCAGATTTGGGAAGCACAGAGGAAGTTAAAGGCAAGAGAAGTTCTCATGGACTAGGAATGTATCTTACAGCAGGTGGCTCTTTGATGTTGAATATGTGAATATATGTGAATTCAAGTACGTGAATATATAAAATAAAGAATGATAAGGAAAAAAGTGCAAAACAGTAACGTAAGTGACAATATCACTCTTTAGGTTTTGTATCGTTGAATTTACCATTATATGACCAAAATCTAAGAATGACTGAACCTCTTCTGACCTGAATAATTGTTCTTTTGATACATTTATTGAATTATGCATTCAAGGAAATACTGTACATTTAAACAAGTGTTTAAGTACAATTTAATTATTAGCAGAGCTGGGTTAAAATTTCAAGTGTTTAAAGTTTAATTGTTTTGTGTCAGGAGCCAGAGAAACAGTGCATTGCTTATGGCACCAGCAACAAACAGGGGTCCTCAATAACAGTAATTTTGTCTTGTATTGATATCTACACTCTTTTGTGGAAAAAGTTAGCAAAAAATGCAGAAAGGAAGGACTGAATATTCCTGAAGGACTGATACCTTGTGGAACAAGAATGACTTCAGTGCCAAAACTTTAGTGAGGTAAATGTTTTGAAAAGAATCAAGGATAATGTAAGGACAGAGGGGGGTATATCTAAAAAGGAATAATGGAAAGCCAAAGGTTCAAATTGAATCAGCTTTGGAAAAGAACACATGACTGCAAAATAAATTGATTTGGAGAAAGAAAAAGGCTTTGCAAAGTTGTAGAAAGTTTGAGTTAAGTTTTGTTTATCTTGACACCAGCTTTTCAAACTTGTGTGCGTACACTATAGACTTACCATAGTTTCCTCTGTATGCAGAAATTTCAGCTGTTGTCAGTCAAAAAAAGTTATGGTGGGGGTTTTTTTTGGGGTATTTTGGTTTTGTCTTTTTTTCTCTTTGGTTGGTTGGTTGTTTTTTTTTAATACCACCAGTCAATTTGGTATTAGAATCACAGAATCATAGAATCTGTTAGGTTGGAAGGGACCTTTAGAGGTCATCTAGTTCAACCCCCCTGCAGTGAGCACAGACATCTTCAACTAGATCAGGTTGCTCAGAGCCCCATCCAACCTGACCTTGAATGTTTCCAGGGATGGGGCACCTACAACCTCTCTGGGCAACCTGTGCCAGTGTTTCACCACCCCTATTGTAAAACATTTCTTCCTTATTGTAAAAAATTTTCTTCCTTCTGTCTTAGAAGTATAGAATGATAGGTTGCTCATTTTCAACATGTAAGTAATCTCATAACAAATCTCTCTTCTTATTAGAACTATATGGTGATTTCACTTAGCATTCCATAGATCATGGAGAATTGTAAGCTTTAAAATTAAGATGTTGCATTCAGTGTGCTGTGCTCTGGAAGTCAAACTGATTAATAACATACTGCCTTAAAAATAGAAACAACCAAGAAAAAGCGAAACTGCACCAAATTATTGAGGATGGCTCTAAACTGCAGCTATAATAGCAAAATTTTTAATTGATATATACCTATAATTCCAATGACCGGGTGGGCTTGCCTGATTAAATCAGCTCATGCTGTAGACTATATGCCATAGATCTATTTGATGTTTTTTTAAATGATAATATAATATAAATAGGTATAGAGATATCTATGTTTTTATTAATGAACAACTGTTCTGGGAAAGTTAATTCCTAATAATTTTTATGGCAAGGAAGTAACTTAAAATCTGTCATTAATACTATTAAGTGGGTAGTACTAAACAATTTTTCAAGTTTAAAAGCTTTAAAAATCACAAATTATACCTTTTACCAGAAAACGTCACTCAAGAAGTGTTATTCACTTTTTTTCCCTTTAGTGACTTCGTTATTAGATTTTTCAATTTTTCTCACATATAGATCTCTAATTCTTTTGAAACCCAATTGGGACAGTACATCCTAATTTTTGTTTTTGCATCATTATGGAATTTCTAATTAAAAATGCAGTGGTATTAATCAGTCATTTAACAAAATGTCTAATTGTTCATATTCTTGTTTGCTTAGATAAAAGCTTAACAATGACAGGAAATGTCACATTAATTATAAACACCTTGGAATTGTATATGCAAAACTGCCTGTAAAGCAAAAAAAGAGGTAGAACTATTGGAAAAATAAAATAATTATACACAAAGAAATAATAAACCAAATATCCTTAATTACACAAGTCCCTAGTGCCTTCTTCACATGCTGCAGGCTCTTTATTATTCTCTAAAAAAACAGAGATCTTAGGAGACTGCTTACGTAATAACACTTTTAATTATGACTTTATTAGTTTAAATAAATAGTGATATTTCCATATGTCCATGGCTCTGCTTCAGTTGTTTGTTAACTCACAGAATGCTAGAGTTTTGACCTATGCTAAAACTTTACACTATCTAGAGCAAGATAATGGCAGCAAATAAGTGTGACTTCTGTGCTGCTGTAGGTTTCTTAAAATAAACAATTAAAACGATTTTCCAGAGGAATCAGGGGACTGCTCATGTGCTCAGCAGAGTAAAGGATGAAATCTTCATTAATTCCAGTCATGAAGGTAAAAGCCTTAGCTGGTGACTACAAAATGAGATTTCGCAAGTTATTATTTATTTTGTATAGTAGAATGAAAATTAGCTATGCAAATAGTCTCATAGTCTCAGATTCCTGAGTCAAAATATGTGACAGAAAATATATTCAACCTGCCTCTTCTGTGTACCCTACACAACTTTTCTCTTGGTCACTGTATCCTGTGATACAATCCAATATTTAATCCATCACAGTTTGTACAAGATAGATTTGTTTAAGGAAGTGGGTAGGCAGACACAAGAAACTAGATCTCAGATTGCATATGGCATCAAACTGTTACCCAGTTATGGGCTGGAAAAGTTACAAAGTGACTTGCAGTAAAGTTGACAATGATGAGTGTAAAAATCTGTCACACAGTGTAAAATCTATCATTAGGCATTATATGACACCATTTGGGTAAATCACTCTCTAGCTTGTAACGTCGAGGGGGATGGATGACTCAGTGGCTGCGGGCTGGTGTGATTCATCCCCTTCAGACCTGCAGGGCGTATTGCAGACTTCAGACTCATGACAGAAGGCAGCCAGGGGTACAGCAAGCTAAAGCATTAGTTTTTTGTAGAACAAGGGAAATTGGAGCTAACAGTTCTTTCTGCTTATTTCAGTTCTCACGACTGAAGAAAGATTAATACAAGATCTCACTGATGCCTTCCTGGACTGAATGTGAAACACCCTTTATTGCTCTTGTTACAGTACATATATCAGGAGGGCCAAAGCCTCCTGGCTCACTGTCTTCAGACTTTCTAACAGATCCCACACACTGACATTAAGAGATTACAAAAATCAAACCCAACATGGATCTATTTTGTAAACTTCTAGGAATCTGTAGGGCCCCAGTGCTCCCAGAGGCTAGTATATTTGTAAATACGTGAGTTCAGAACATCCTACGTACTGAACTCAACCATGTAATACCCATTTTGCCGGAGAAGGAGTGCCAATGGCTAACTCTACCTTTCTCCTGGGTGTGGGAGCCTGCAAATACCCATTCCCATTTTCAACTTGTCTGTCGTGTTTGATGGCTGTAGGTAAGCTGGTCAGCTGGCCTGGGTTTGAGAGCTGATAAGCATGTAAGACAGCACACAAATGTATTTATTCTGTCTGTCTGGTGACTCATTTAGCAGATTGCAGCTATGTGTCCTACCAAACCATGAGTGCTCAGATGTGTCGGGGATTCTAGCTGTGACGCAAATCTCAGTGGAGGTGGCCAAGAGCACATCAAAGCTAGCTGCACAGAGAATATTGAATTCAGATCAAAGTCTACAGGTGCTTGTGTAGCACTCATGGACAAATCTGAAGATACTTAAAAGAGCCCTTGAAACTCCAGTACAAACACTTTGGCTAAGATTTTTACACCTTTACACCTTGGTGCAAGACTGTGGAATGATTTTTTTTCTCATAGCTAAGGATTATCACAAAATTCAGCACACACTGATCCCAGAATAATGTACTACTCTTTGACCTTGTCTTCTCTACTGTAAATACCTTGCAAACTGGAGATTAAAAATTAATAGTACTTTTCCTCAGCACAAAACCTCTTAACCATCGAAGCTGCCATTTTGTACATGCTGTTGCCCTAAGAGAATAAACAAGTGTCATATGAGTTACGCAGTCTGCTGTAAGCATCTCCACCAGAAGGAGAAAGATGCACAGTCACTCCCTATCATTCCCTAGCGTGTCTGCTGGCCAGGCCTTGTCTCTGTCATCATCTGACACTGAAGTGCTATCTCACTCATAAACAGAGTGCTTATAAGTGTCTATATATAGAGCAAGAACTCTTCTGAGGATGGACTTTTCTTCTGTACCAGTACACACTGGGGCCCCAGTCCTGAGATGTTCTTAACTGTCTAAAAGCCTGCAGAGTTGTGGCGGCATGGGAGCACAGGCAAGTAGTGAATGATGATAAGAAGCGTCTAGTCTGTTGAACAAAAGCAAAGTTGAGGTTTAGGTTACAATTACAAATGACTGGCACGCAGAATAGGCCTTACTAGCTTTTACTTGCTAAATAAACTAAGCATGCATTGTTATAAATCTCATTAGACTGACAGTTGTGCCTTACTAGTGACTGAAAGAAGCTAAATGCAGTTATAATGGGACTTGATAAGTCTCGCTTCCAAAATATGTTTTATTACATTCTGAAATAGCTTGTATTAAACTAAACAATGAGGGAGTTAATTACTTCAAAACCTGTTGATTCATTATGAGACAATAGCTTTTTAATATGATATTTGGCAGCTGGCTCATCTCAGGACTCAGCTGGTGCCTTACATAACATAATGCTGTGATTGAGACACAGCATAAATCACACTGCACTGAATCTCCGGGAAAAATACATCCACTATTGTAAATAACAGCATGTTGCGTAGAGAAAAATCAATATCAAGCCAAGTATCAGTTTCCTATTCACACATAATAAAACATTGCATACACAATTACTTTTTCTGTAGTTGCTCACAAATTTCCTTGCTATTTTTTATATAAGGATTCCTTTCCAACCCTGCCACCCCTCATAAATAAAACAGCTGTGTGTGTAGGTAGTTTTCACTTACCAAATTAGAGCTGAGCCCCTAATATTGTTTCACTTGCTGTTATAATTAGACCCAGGGGAAAAGATAGACAGCTGTTTTCCTCCTCTATCATTGTGTCATCTTATTTGTACTAAAACTGAAAAAAAAATCCTATGGTAGTGGAGTATTGCTCTGTAGCAGAAGCTGGCAGAGTCAATAAGGTTCAATGCAGACTGACCCTCCTCCCTGCTGTGCCTTGACATTTCAGCACATAAGGTATTACTCCACACTTATTACGATTTAAAATGTATGTGCAGTGTGCCTCTTGCTCTGCTTGAAACTAAATCCATTTGAAACGTATGGAAGGATCCCAGAATAATGGAGTTAGTTCATTTTATCTTCAGTTCTCAGGTTGTGTACCATAAATGAGTCTAATGCCACAGTGTTTCTTACATGAAGAGATATGAGAAGAGACGAATAGTTTTGTGCTTACCCCTGAGGAACACGCTGTAAGAAAGCCTGAATCCCAGGCTTTACCTACTGGAGCTGTGTTTTCATGTTAGCTGTAGGCTTGGGCTTGTACTTTAGCCTAAAATGCCTGGCTATCCTCTGTGCCCACATGTTGGCTCTCGCTCCGGCATTAACCCCCAGTGGGCCCCAGGAAGGAAAATGGAGGAGGTGTGGGAGGGCAAGAGGGGACCTGGCACATACTTGACTTCTGGCCCTGCAGGCAGTAAATGCACAACTGGACTGACCTCCTTGGCTGCATACAGTCAGGGCTGTCTATTAAAGTAATCATCTTCATTTAGTAACCCTGCATAAAACCAGGGATGCAGTACCTACTGCCTTGTGGGCTGGCAGCACTGTGCTGCTCATCCATATGTGCTGTGCCTAATATAAAGGAAGCTACTTCTGCACCGATATCTTCAAGACCAGCTGTAATATAAATGCATAGCAAATGAAATAGAACAGGTGATATTATGGGCAACGGTTTGGTACAAATGAATTATCTCTCATCATCTGCATTAACCTCTTCAATTGCCAATAGCCTCTCCCTTATTTCACTTATTTTGTCTCACTTATGGCAAAATCACAGGGAAATTAAGAAGACGCTGTGTTGGCCAAATCATATCCTCTGTCTCTGCTTTAAAGTGACATACATTTTCTGCTAAAATGGTAATGACTCATTAACAGACTGAGAGGTGCACTGGTAGTGAAATCCAACATGTTCATAATGCATAAAGTTGTCAAAATTCCTCTCTAAAGCAGGCTATTTCTGGGGCTATATTAATTGTTGTTTAAAATAGGTACTCCTACACTAAAAAGATTTGACAAATCTACATTTGAGAGGTTTTGGTGACTTCCCAAATTGGCGTATGAATACCTATAATTTCTGATTTATGCCCTGAAGTTGAACAATCCCTCAAAATACTAAAGTAATAAAAGCTAACTATGGTAATTTACTGTAGTCTGTGTGTTTGAAACTGTGTAGGACACAAACTTAATAACGGCCAGAAATTAATTTGTTATAACATCTTTTTATACTACATTGGCAGTAAAAGTGCTCTTAAAATGAAGAAAAACACTACTCTTAGCTACCTTACCATGCTTTTACACTATCAGTACATATTAAAAGGCCAAAAAGTTAATATTAATGATTCTCAATGATGCAGAAGAGTAACAAATATTATTGTTATGCTTCATTCTGTTAAGATAGGAAGGTTTTTTGTAATATATTTTACTTGACCTAATTTTATTATGGTGACTGTAAGTGTTTGCAAGGTAACTGTCAACATATCAATAGTCATTGAGGCATAGACCTCAAAAGTGTAGAGCACAAAAATGTCTCACTAATGTCAACGACAAAGATGGGCTGTTGGTTTCTGTGGGAATCTCCCAACCAGGCAACTCATTCACTGCTTTGTGCTGGTGAAAAATCCACTTGGAAAGGTATTAAATGTGGAAGCAGTGCCAGTGCTCTCTGATGCAGAAGACAACAGAGAACCAAGTTCAACAAGCTCTTTCTTGGCGTATTTAAAATACATATGAATGCATGTAGGCTGACAGGGGTCTTTCGCAGAACAGCCCTGACAGAGAGTGCCAGAGGGAGAAGCAGGTCTGTAAGCAGCCTGAGCTCAAGCTATGTTTGCTGTAGTTTAGCCGTGCAGTGCTAAGCTTCAGACCTTCTATGCCCAGTGATGGGATACATACAGCTGGCTCAGAAAATAGGATACACTTCATCTGTTCCATGGCTTGTACTCCCAGGGACGGTGGGGGCACAGCCTGAGGCTAAACAAAAGCATGCTGTCGAGGTTATAGAAAGTTCCTGGGATATAAAAGAATATATAAGCTGGAAAGAAGGTTAATATGACATTTACAGAACCGTATGTATAGGAAGGCTCACAACATGCAATAAAGAAGCAGGACTTTGAATGCTGTGTAAGAGAACAAGGATACTGTGGATAGGAAACAGAAGAGAAGTGAAAATACAAGAGGAATTTGTTATTGATGAAAACTAAGCAAAAATGCCGGAAGGTTTAGTGAATCCATTAAGATGTTTTGAAGAAAACATCATTTTGTGTAAAAAAGTGAAAAAACAGCAACTGTCTAGATGTGGGAGAAATGTCAGATGTTTAGGAAAAAAAAAAAATTTCTGTTAGACAAACTGATGGAAAAGAAGACTGGATTTTGGAGACATGAGGTTTTCATCAAAGGGAAGTGATTAAGTTCTTTGCTATTAAATTTTTTTTCTGAAGAGAACCATTATCAAATGTTTCTCCATGTACAATAAAAATGAAAGATAAAAATCAGCTCAGTGAGCATCAAAAGAAATTTAAATCAGTTAATAGGAAAAAACCAAATCTTTAATTCTTAGAGAAGAGAAGCACTAGAACGAAACAGTGACATTGTGAATTTCCTTCTTTTGGAGGCCTTTTAAAAATAGATTAGACAAACATATAGCCCATATATCCAAGACAAGTTAGTCAGTCTTACAAGGCTCCTTCTAGTTCTGCTAGGAAATTCACTTAGTGGCATGCTTGAGCTCTGATTTGCAAAGCCATGTTTACATGAGAGTTTCCTTAGTCTCTTTTCCCCTTTTAAACTAACAGCTGTTACTTCCTGATTTCAGGGATTTTTACTGCTGTCTATCAACAGGAAATGAAATGCTGTTTAAATGCAAGAGGAGCTGAACTGGACTTCAGTTCAAAGATACTTCATTGTTCTGCAGACGTACAGATGTAATAAATCGCTTTCCTCTTGCTGTAAGATGTCGTCTTTACCAGTCTATGGAGATATGGTCTTTCCTTTTTAACAGGGATAAGATGATTTTAAGGTAAGCAAATAGTAGCTTTTTCTTTTTCTTCCCTCAAAAGTAAAGGCGGGAGGAAGAACTGGGTAGCTCTCATGAAATAATTTAGGAAAACTGCAAGATGCTTTTGGACTGTAAGAGATCCGTTCATCACCTTGCAACTCATGGACACTGTTTAATGTCATTCAGTGAATCAGAAAAATCTGATAATTTCTAAATAGTTCTCAGATATGTCCTGCACATCCAGCTACACATGCAGAGATCAAACCATGTCTGTACACATCATTGGCTTTGCAGGCTTTCAGGTCAGTTACAAGTTTTGAAATAGCTGCATATGGTCAAGTAGCAAGCATGTGAGGACTTCAGTCTTCTCACTTCAGCACACACAGACACAAGCCAAGATTCTTTGGTAAATTTTTAATGCTGTATTCTACATGCAACAATTGGAGCATTGTTACATTATTTAAAATTGTTTCCATAACCAAGTGAAACCAAATGAACTTTTATAATTGCGCGACAAAACCAAATCCATCAAAGTGATAGTCAGTGTTCTTGCAGGGTGTGCTGATTCTCAGGTAAGAGCCAGTATGTTGCAAAGGAGGGAATGAACCGGCTTGAACCACCAACTTTACAGGATTTTAAAAAGCAACAAGAAATAAGTGAGCCAAACATCCTTGGGGGAAAAAATCAACTCTTTACATAAAGTGGGCTAGTACAGAAGATTCCAGAAGATGATGTATCACGGAAGAAAAGCCAAAATAAGAGTCAAAAAGTAAACCCACTCTATTTTATTTCTTAGACTGAGTGCTTCTTTGCTCTCTGGGGTAGAATGAAATGCCTGAAGGGATCTCTGCTAGTGCTTGAAGAACAGCTTCTCTATTATTTCAAGACTCCACTCACCAATTTCATTTTTTTATTTTAAAATTGCAGAATGTGTCTATCCCACATGGCAGCTATCCTGACTGATTATAAAAAGCAATCCCTAGTTATTGCAGAAAAAACATCCAAACCAACAAACTGCGTGTGTATATATCTATATCTATCTCTATATATATATCAGAAAAAGAAACAACCACAAAACTATTTTTGTGCTCACAATGAAACTCTTGCAAACTCCTGCCCCTCTACTGTCTTCACCTGCTCAGCTGAATGAACCTTTAGGGCAGTTTTCACTAAAGCTATGTGTCACAATTCAGCTACATGTCACAATTCTAAAACTCAGAAACCTCATGGAGAAAGATCCATCAGAATCTTTTTTTCTAGATCACTGTAGGATTTCCCATGTTCTTCTGCTGAAAGCAACACAGCAATGTCTGATACATGAATTAGGCACAATCAAACCTTAAATGTGCCTAGCTAAATAAAGGATTATAACTTAAATCTTAAGCACTAAACTTAACTTTATATCACCCAGGACACCACAGAAATATGTGTTTATAGCAGAATCTTCCCTTTGATTGATGTCCTTCATTCCTTCCAGCTTCAGTGCAGGGCACGTTACGGGAGACCTCACTCTTGTGAGAGCATCACAGGGGTCTAGCGTAGACACCTCAAGCACAAGCCAACCTTCAGTGAGGAAACTTCTTCGTACCCACATCATATGCAAATAAAATAAAGCAGACAGAATCACTGCTGATTTTTAATTGCTGTACAGGATTCTGCGATTAGGAACTGTGGTTCACGCACAGGAGTGGACATACTGATCACGATGGGTGTGCTTTTAACAAACTTTTCCAATGAGAATTAAAAAAAATATCCTAGTTTCAGTTTCAGAGTCAATTAAAGAATAGTGTTGTATCATATACATCCCAGTCACCTAAGATTATCATCTGATTACACCAATTTATACGGTACCTCACTGTTGATGGCCGATTAAAAAACTGACAGGCAGCTCGGCCACATTCATTAGGTAGACCCAGTGTGTGCTTAACTATCAGGAACCCTGTTCAGATGTTCATGTGCTGGTGTTACACATGCCCGTCCCAATTCTTTCTTTGATGGGTGGTGGCAGTACTGCTCTGGACTTTCTGCTCCTAAAGACCACTTCTCTGAGCCACTGAGTGATAGGAGCAAGTGTAAGGTTAGAGTGGAGCTACCTGGAGTCCCTGCTGTGGAGAGAGATGTCCTAGCTTTCAGCTTGCAGCTTAGGATCAAACTGGGTGGGGAAAGATAGAGAGATGGTCCATGTTACGTGATGGGGAGATGTTGTATTGGATGCCCATATCCTCCTCCACATTCCCCTACCATAATTTCTCTGGTTGTATCCAGTCCTGCAGCTTCATCAGTCTACACCAGATGAAAGCTCCTGTTCCAACTACAGAATGAAATCTCATCTCTGTATTGAATAAAATTTAACTCCTCGGCATTTTACAATACCTGTAGTTTAAGAACCTACTTTGCATATTTTGAATAGCAGCATGGCAGTTCAGTGGTTTATTGTTCTTTGAGGTCATAAAACATAATTTAAAAGTGAGATTTTATTAGGGATATTAAAATTCAACAAATTTTTCGCTGGGGAAAGAGTAGATTTTAATTTCAATTAACCATTACCACTGCTGGTGTTAGCATTTTATTCACTGTAGGTTATTTTGTAGTTCTTTGCTTATTATCCTGTGATTGTAATCTCTCCAAGCAAATCTATTTGCTTATGTCAGATTTACTGTATTTTTTACCTTTTATGAGACAAAACAGGGTTATATCAAAGGCTATTAAGAATTCTCTTTTCTCACTCTGCAAACCCAGAGAATTTTATATTGTTCTGCAGTACTGCTAGAACAATGCTCCAGAGAAGCATGAGGTGGCTTTGAGTCAATCATGCTAATTGTTTCCATATTTTGCTAAGCTACTGCTATCTTCAGTTGCAATTAACATGACATCTGGGAAAGCACTGGGCTGGAACATTGATTATTCTAATGTTTCTCATTAGTAATCATTAATAACAAATGAATAATTCAACCGATTATCAATTAACCTCTGGCTAAGGTTTTTGACACTATTTTTCCTCTGTAGAGACTCACAGACTGTACTGTTTAACTTGCTCTGATGTTCACTTCATCTCTCATAGAAAATCAAATTGTATTTCATTTTACTCTGAAGCAGTATAACGTGTACCCCGTGTTTCAGGAGCACAACAGTCAATGTGCTCTATTCATTGAGACTGCATTTGTATTCTATTTACATATAACCATTGTGTGATTTCTCAACCCTGAGTGCTCACTCACATAAGGATGCAAAGCTGCACTTGGGTGGGCACGGGTACATAGACCAGCAATAGATGAAGGCAGGGTCTGATAACTTGTTATGCACCATCATCTGAGTGCTGCCTCCCAGAACAGAAGACAAGTAGGAAGGAACATTTATTTCTTACCTGTAACACCTTCCCTGGGAAACTCTATCTGGTGAAACACTGCTATGGCTTTGTCCTTGTTGTGTGGCTTAGTCAAACACATTTTGCTTAACAAAATTACTCAGTTCCCTATAATTTCCTGTTCCCATATGTATATAACGACTACAGAAATATCACGGTGGTACAAACTGCCTGTTTTTTAGGAGTAAAGTGTAATCAGGGTACATCTGCAAAAGCTAAATACAGTGGAAGGGAAAAAATGAGAAAGCTCATTTGTGATTTATTAACTTTGCTGCCTCATCACAAGATAGCAGCAGTAGTAGAGGAATAAAGAAATAAATGGGAGTGTTACCACAAACTCTTACTATATTTGATAATAAAAGTGAGAAGCAGAGATACTCATGATTCTTACATCTTCCATGAACGCTATGAACACCTGCGTAACCACTCACATATTTATGCTTACAGTTTCCTGGCTCAACTTAAAAGTTTGTAATTCCTGTAGCAAAGAACGGTATTCCATAACCCACATATGTCAAGCTGCCAAGACAATCAGACCCCAGCTTTCATCTGTTTCTTGTGTTAAAGATGCTCTTAAGGAATGGTGACGGCCACCTAGGAAGACAGACGTGGAGTGGGACAGTGCACTCACTGTACCAGTGAACACCTGGGGAGCATCAGAGCAGCTTCTGTCAACCTAAGGCCAATCTCTGTGAGCACAACTTTGTGGCACAAGGTAATGACCGCTATAAGCTATACCCTGTTCCTCTTGCCCTAAGGGATCAGAGGAGTTCAGAGTATTCCCAAGTATACCCTTCACGTTGGTTTCAGGAAGGATTCATGACATAGAAGAAGCTTTTCTAATGTTGGTCCAGTACCCACCTATTACATGACATTATTGTCTTGAACCTAGATATTACAACTTTTGAACAGTTTTGAAACGGGAGAACAAGTCTGAATCTTCATTCAGAATCTTAACGTTGAAGCTGAAAAGACAGCTGTCAGAGAGAAATACCAACTTGTTAATCTGCTGTGAGTGGCTGAATTTGAAATGCAGGCAGTAGAAGACTGTTCCTTTTTGCTGTTCATGGATGAGGAGGAAGCAGTAAGCTGATGACCTGGTACTGAGTCACGATTGTTGGGAAAATGACAAAAACAGTAATGCACTTCATTTTGCCTTTGGAAGCAGTGCTGACTACTGTATGCACCAACAGACACTGCCCAAGGTGACTGAGCTTTAGGAAAAGGGACAAGTTATGACATTTTTTTAAATCTCCTGCAAAATTTCAAGATTTGGGTCCTTAAAGATATTCATCAAAAGGCCTGCGAAACTATGCCTCCCTAGGCTAATGAAATGCTACTGATAAGTCACATGTAGATGTGGCACTTAGGGACATGGCTTAGTAGTGGATGTGGCAGTGTTATGTTTACAGTTGGACTCGATGATCTTAAAGGTCTTTTCCAACCTAAATGATTCCATGACTCTATAATTCTATGATTCAGGTGCGAGCCAGTATAAAGAAGATGGCTTTATTCTTGCCTTTTTCAAAAAAACAAACAAACAAACAAACAAAAAAAGGAAAGGAATTTTCCCCACTGTTTTAACATCTAGTACTCCTGAGAAACATAAGCAAAATCCTATAATTACAAACATATGCAGAGGCACAGGCTTTTCTTTCTTTCTCAAAGAAAACTGATAATCATGCTAAACCATGCGTGATTCTTCAGGTTGCTAAATGCCTGTTGTCTGAGGCTCTTTTATATTCTATAGCACTTCTTATTGGTCAGAGTCAAATATAAACCCCAGCACATATTTAACCGGAATACTTACTTATAAAAAAGACAATATTAATGAGCTCTATTTTCTTCAAGAAGGGAGATTTTTTCCTCAGAACTTCCTAATTTCTAAATATAGCTGAATTATCATACTTTTTTTCTGGTAAATGTTAGGATTCTCCCACATCTCTCCTTTAAAATATGAGTCAATCCAGCTTGTGTAAAAGTGCTTTTTCTTTAAAAGTACTCACTGATTAATTTACATGAGGTTTTTCAGGCTGCAGAACGTTTATGAAGAATCTGTTAAACCTAGGGCTGACATTTGATTAACCACTTGTTCTTGACAAGAGTATTGCCTAATTCTGTCTATGTGACAATGAATCTGGCCAAATATTGATGACTTTGCTGGTGCAAAAACCTCTTAATTATTTTAATAAAAACAAGTGCATCTAAACCCCAATTCATTCTGTCCTAAAGCAGGCATATAATGAGTCAAATGTGGTCAACTGGGTCATTCTGTAAAATATAGTATTTTCTTCATGCTACAGGAACTTGAAGACATGTACATCAAATAGATCTGCAGATAGCTGATGTTGCTGATATGCAACTGGACAATAATGTCTCTAATTGGGCAAGTGGTGAGTAATTTTTAGTGTCTGCTTTTGAACAGACTGATTTCAGTAGGCCAGATTGTCCAAATGCTGTTATATCTGAATAGAAATGACTGTACCCCATTTTGAAATAGTGTAAATGTCTATAGAGCATACAAAGTAGAAGATCTGGCACGTTGCTTTTATTCATGTCTTTTCTTCTGCTCAGCCAGCTTTTAGCCATTTTGATTCATTGCTTTCAGTAAACTTCAGTATTTCAATCTTTGTCGTCACCCCAGGAATACAATGCAGATTGCTTTCAGTTACTTATTTAATGTGTAGGACTTAACAGGATGCCATGCATCATTACAATGACATGAGACCCTCTGGAAATGTGAAGTGATGTGTTTTGCTTGCAGACATGGTTAAAGAGACTATAACTGTCAGATGAAGCACAAAAAAGAGGAAGATAAGAGCAGTCACCCTGTCTGTCTCTCCGAATGATGTTTAAACAGAAAAAATATTGTGATTTTGTGAAAGAAATTTGGTTATTTCTTTACAGCTTAGAGGAATGGGTTGAGTGATTAAAGGCTTGTATAAAGGCAGAGTTGGGAACACCTTAATGGGGAACACCTTAATGGGGAACACTGAAGCATAGGATGTATCTTTCTCTTTTCTTACACTTCCCCTACCCCCGCCCCTCATGCATGAACACACACACACACACACACACACACACGCACTCTCTCTTTCTCCTTTAACTCCCAATCCCCAGTGTAGTTCAGTTTGGGAGAGAGATTTGTTCCTCCATTTAAATTCTTCCTTCTGTTCCACTTATTTTATCCTTATTGTGCAGCTGGGGACAGGAAAAGGGAGAATTAGCACAGGTCTCATCAATGTAGAGTTATTAAATCTGAGTTGATACAAAAACCCAGACTCATCAAAAAGAACAGTGAACAGAACTACGTGCCAGAAGCTTGTCGTTTAGGCTTTCAACTTTTAGCTGAAGCAAATGTAAAGTAAATAACTACCATCCCAGGACTCAAAGTTAAGAGCAAAATGCCTGATACTGTTGTACTTTTATGCAGGTGTTGGATGCAAGATGCTAGTGATATTCCTGAAGTGGACAAGAAATAAATATCTTCTGCATATCTTATTGTAAACATTAGGGTGTGATTTTTGAATGAAGGTAACACTCAAGAGGTGCAGTACCAGAAAAGTCCTGTAAGATTATCTTTCTTTCTGAGAACATTGATACAAATCTTTAGTATGTGTATTGCATTCAAGATTCAAGTAACGTAAAATTTAATTAAATCATTTGTCCTCACACTGATGCAGAAGGTGAAGGTACCACTTGCAGCCTCAAGTGGGCTATTGTACAGGCTCGGTAAAGGCCTAAGTGTTTCGGAAATTACATAGAAGAGTACACAGGAGGATCACATCCTACTCAGTGATTCTTCAGCTTCAGTGACCAGGTGTTTACTTTGTACTTGGGCCTTTCCACTGGAGATAGGAAGCAGGTCCAGGCACATGTGCTTGGATCTGGAGGGCAATACTTAAACTTCTTCCGCCTGTGCTCTCACCAACAGCCGTACTGAGCCAGGAGAGGCTGCTCGTAGGGTAGTAGAAAATTCATTTTTAGTCTTTGCTTTCCTACCTTCTACTTCTAGATGGTTTTGACTTATTTTATATTCAGGAATTATACTATAAATCAGAATCTTAAATCCACCCTATATCCTAAATCCACTACATCCTGGCCTGTGTTCAAAGGGGTAGCTAGTGCTGTCTTTAATGCTTTCTAAATAGGTTGGCTAATGAATAAATTTTCTTATTACAATGTTTTACAGCAGCAGTAAAGAAGAACAATGAATGCTTTATTTTCCTTTTGTCCTGTATCACTTCAAGTATTTTTGCTGTTTTTCTTTTCCAATAGCAATGACCACAGGATTATGTAAACCAAGTTCCCCACAATTTCAGATTATTTAGCTTTTTTCAACTCTTTCATACAGCAGCAGAGACATATTAACACTATTACTATCTTGTACCTGCTCATTCCATCTAAATGAACATAGTATGACTGAATGACATATTTTCTTTCTTCTGGACTCTATCAAAGGGTGTCCACATGTTCAGGGATTTTTAAGCACAAAAAATTATGGTACATGAAGAACCTCTTTTCTGTACGTTTCCTTCTTTAATATCCATGGGTCTTCTGTTAAAATCACATCTAGAATAAAAGTTGCATTTCTACACAACACTTCACATCATGATGTATTTATATTTGACAAAATTACATTGGCACTGCTATAAAGGCGCCACACACTGCAGCCGTTTTAGTCGTAGAAGAGCAATGTAATGTAATGGTGTGCCTTCCTGAGGCATGGCATCAGAAATAGCATGTGGAAGTGGGGAATTCAAACTCCATTAGATCTTTTTACGGACATGATATAGATGATTGAAGGAATTTAACATAACAGAATTTATATAGCCATATTTGGAAGGAACAATCATAGAATCATAGAATGTGTTGGGTTGGAAGGGACCTTTAAAGGTCATCTAGTCCAATCCCCCTGCAGTAAGCAGGAACATTTTTAACTAGATCAGATTGCTCAGAGCCTCATCAAGCCTGGCCTTGAATGTCCCCAGGGATGGGGCCTCCACCACCTCTCTGGGCAACCTGTTCCAGTGCCTCACCACCCTCACTGTAAAGAACTTCATCCCAATGTCTAATCTAAACCTCCCCTGCTATAGTTTATAACCATTGCCCCTCGTCCTATCGCTACATTCCCTTGCAAAGAGCCCCTCCCCAGCTTTCTTGTAGGCCCCCTTCGGGTACTGGATGGCTGCTATAAGGTGTCCCTGGAGCCTTCTCTTCTCCAGGCTGAACAACCCCAACTCTCTCAGCCTGTCCTCATAGGAGAGGTGCTCCAGTCCTCTGATCATCTTCATTGCCCTCCTCTGGACCTGCTCCAACAGGTCCATGCCCTTCTTGTGCTGAGGGCTCCAGAGCTGCATACAATACTCCAGGTGGGGTCTCATGAGAGCAGAGTAGAGTAATTCTAGTAAATCATAGGTAATTCTTAGCTTCTTTTATCTAGTGCCTCCTAATACATGTAAATTCTTCACTCGGACTTGGCAGAGTAATTGGAATGATATCCAGTCTATGAATCCAGTCTAGAGACTAATGTTTAACTTCTCCTTTCCTTTCTGCCCCTTCCTTTTCTCCACCCCATGTGTTTCCAAAAGGTTAAGTTTTACCATTTATAACATTTAAATTCCACCTCTTTCCCATTATGAAACCGATCTGACAAATATCCTTTGTTTCAACAGGCCTTAATGTATGACCATAAGTGCCCTGCTGCACAGAGTGTGTGCTACTCTTAGTACTCATTGACATTGTAATGGCAGGCAGGCAGTGCATCATTGTGCTGTGCTGGGAACTAACGAATCTATGCTATGCATCAACACCATATATCATGTTCATGATGAACGTTCCTGGCCCATGCCTGGTTTTGTGGAGGGGCAGTCAATTATGTGGCTTTGTAAAGGGATGCTGAAGGGGAAGGCTTGTCTTCCTGCCCTGCCTCAGAGTCTATACCTTTTCCCTCCCACCAAACCCTCCTATCCATGTGAATAAAATGAGAATGGGTGGGGATATGGGATTTAAGGCTATTAAAAAACTCCACACATTTAATCACACTTGACAGTGGGAAAATAACACACTTTTAAGATACCTAAAGGAAGGGAAATGTGGAAGGGAAAGATTGTATATTCCAGCTTTGCTGGCAGTGCATATTTGACCTTGCTTTCAGTCCCACTTTTATGAGTGCAGATGCAGATGAATTTCACTGCTTTTATTTCAATGAGATAGATCTGCAGTGAGCTCAGTCCTGCAGAATCAAGTGTATGAGTAAGCAGCAAAACAATGAAATTATGACAGAGGGCAAAGGGGTCCCTCCTAGACTCTTGTCCATTAGGACTAAAACCCGCACAGATAATACTGGTAGCAATACTTCCGATTGACAATTGGGAACTGATTACAGAAGGATTTGTAGTCATTGCATGAAATTTCCTCGTTGAATTGCTCAGTTCCATTTCCCACTGATGGCAGCTGGAATAAAGCTTATCAAGTTACTAGGATATTGATGCTAAACAGCTGCAATGCCTTGTTGTTTTTTTCATAGCTTTATTAATATTTATATACTAACTGTACTTAAGCTTATCAGCCATATATTAACACCAGTCAAGTGTAATCATACACCAAGCATTCAGTTAATCCTGGAAAAAAAAAAATAAAGTGAAAAAAGAAAACAGCAAAGGACCCGTATACCTATTGAAATATTGACAGGAATAACAAAGAAAAGACAAAAAAATGAAGTTTTCCTTTGAAATGAAAGACAAAGGCTTCAGAATAGCAAAATTAAGACCTTCCATTTAAAATCTGCAATAAGTAGTCAGTATTTGCCAGAAAATACTCTATTTATGCTAACATTTTCCTGTTCTCTATGTAGGGGTAGTTATGTTATGCAAGATACTGTCAGTAAACTTATCTTTTGATGCATTAAGAGCAACCATATTTTGTGTATCCATAATGTGATGAGTTGTTCTAACATAAATCAATGAAAACACTGTAATAGTTCATCACATTGATTAATCATATGCGATATTATGCAGAAAGTGATGTATTTTTCAATTATTTGGTTCTATCAAGATAATTATTGAAAGCTCAGAGAAACTATGTGAACCCGACAGCTTATTTGGGTATAAAAATAAGAAAAGAAAGAGTCACAGCTGATGCTGAGACTACTAGTGTTGCACATAATTAAGATGGTGAAATTAGCTGCTGTGCAAACAAGGTGAAGTAGACAAAAATGGAGGAACTGTATTTTTTCCAGGTTGTAGCATTAAAATATTTTGTAAATGGCATCTACGATTGTGTCCCGAGATGACTCTGCACACAATGGAAAGAGCTGTTACAGCTCAACACCCATTCGAGGCAATGAGTAGTGGAGTCGCAGCATCATACCAAACTCTCTTGCAGAGCGAAGTATTCCCCAGGATATCTGCTTTAGAGGAAAGTTTCCAGAAACCAGTTAGTCTACTTTTCTTTGGTGCTTAATATTTAGGTAAGGTGACATCCTTCCTCTTACAAAGCACCTTCTTGAAGCCATACTGACTGTAAGTAGAGAGAATATTAATAGTACACATTTTTGTACTGAGTTCTATATTCCTATATTAATTGCCCTCTAAATTTTGTGTGTAATCATATAAAATCTTGCAGAGTTTGAATTTTTAAAGGACAAAAGAGATACCTTGTCCCAAGCGAGGACAAAAGAAAATCAGTTCTCTGTTGAGAAGGCAGCTCTACCCAACATCATGAGCCAATATCACTGGAAAAAAAACAGTGGTCTCTTATTGCTACACGCCCTTGTTTTTTAGTCAGCTGAACAGAAAAATCACATTCTAAAAGGTCTCAAACAAAACCTTGACTACTGAATTTACCATATAACACTTGTACAAACACATCTATACAAGGGAAGTGACACTGTGGCTTAATTTGAGTAAGTCTTCAGTAGTGCCTAAGGTTCAGATGTGCCTCCCTCGCAGCAATACTTTCCATGTGGTAAGAACAAACATATAAACTGAAGGAAGACCTGAGTATTTCAGAAGCGCATTTTCAAATTTTGTGATAGCGTGTGTTGCTAAGGAAACCTCATCTTTTTTCTGAGCCTGGTCAGGGAGGATGGATCTCAAATGATGTAGGTTAGTACATAAAATATATTCACCACTAAAAGTAGGAAGTGGAACAAATTTAAATAAATACAAAAGACCGATCAAATATATCTGTGATACAGATTACAGACAACAACAATATACTAGTAAACAACATAAAACATCATATTCATGAGACATTAATAGCAAGCTGACATCACATTAATTATATTCTAATCCCGCTGGTTTGAAATAATGGATGTAACATGCCATAATGTAGTGCAGTGCAGATTGAATTGGCTTTGTCTTCTTTGTCCAGAATACCAAATGGAAGAATCATTATTCTGCTGCAGCATACCAGCTTCTATTTATGGACTGTCATTTTATTTTCCAAGCAATTCATCTAAAGCTGTGTCATAAGACACCCTCCCAGATGCATACTCACTCGTTCGAAAAATGTGCTATCTTTTCTATGGTATTGTTTCAGAAGATGTGGAGTGGTCTTAAATAAAGGATTTTATCTGATTTAAACATTTTGGCCTCAACTAGTCAAGCCCAGTGCTTGCAGCCAATGAATTTTATCTGTTGGACTTCAGTGGGCACTTAATCAGTCCTTATAAATTCTAAATTAGTATCGCAGGTTTCATAAAGAATATATTTATATACTAAGAATGAAATACCATAGTTGTTTAAATTTCAGGTTGGCTTTTGTGAAAGTATCTTTGCTGTATAAAATACTACAGCTTAAAGATATATTGCAGTGTGTGGGCCTTATATGTTTTATAGGAAATTATCCAAAACACACTATTAAAATAAAATTACATATTTCTTTTGCACATTAATTCTTATGAGATGGTAAGGAGTCATCCAGTACTTTAGCCCCTCCTGTGCATTTTTCAAGACTGTAGTTACTTGCGTTCAGACCTGACTTTGCAGAAATAACTAGATCACTCTTTCTACATACTTTGCATTTTTTACCAATTGCATCCTCAATAAATTTTTAAAATCACTTGAAATATTTCATAAAACGTATTTTTCTGTCACAAGGTCTCAAAGTGAGAACAAATATATGATTTAAGTCTTCACGGCATGCATCATAATACTTGATTTTCAGAACAAGCCTTAAAAAAATCAAAGGAGGGCTGGGGCACTTATCCTAACTCCATTGGAATAAGCCTTTAAAAAACAGAAAGGATGGAGGACTCAGTGTAACTCCTCTAGAAATATTTTTTTTACTGTGACTAGTAAAACAGGGTTGTGCTGTTACTTTCTAAACCTCATGGATGAGTCTTTGTCGCACCGTAACTAGATTACTCTTTCCATCCAGCAGAGTAGCCTTTGGTTAGTTTACCTTTGGTGTTTGAGAACACTGAGAGAGCGTATGACTGAAGTGACCACCCTCTTGATCCTTGGACCCTTTGCCTCGAAGAGAATAAACAAAAGGAAGAAAGCCAACAATTGCTGATCCCTATCTGCTGTAATTGGGGGCTGATGCTGGTTTGTATTAGAGGCAGCATCAGTGAAAAAGCTATAATTTATTCCAAGTGAGGATGGGGTGAGAGTAAAATTTACATTCATTCCTTTCTCACATAGCGGAGGACTAACTGTAAATTAGTACACCGCACAAACTATTACTGAACACACTACAATCTATTCATTGCCGTGGTGTTCCTGCCAAACAGAATTAGAATTTTGAGCTACAGTACTATAAAAACTCCTGGAAAGTCTTAAGATATGGAGTTATTCTTTACACAAACAAACAGGCACCACCTGTGCACGCACACAGACACATACACAGACACATGTCAGAAGACTTAGGACTACTGACAGACTGTAAGAAAGATTTCCAGGCAGCGGTAGAAATGATGGACATAGCAGAGGACAGGTAAGAAAGATAGAAATTGTTTAGATTATTTATTATTTATAATAATAATAATTTTATAGCTATTTAATTACTAGTGATAATTCTTGTTGGCTCTAGCAAAATCACAGATAGTCTTATTGGTGCTAATTTTGAGTTACTTTCTGGCACTCTACAGAGATAGCTGTTTCTGACAGCTTCTGAAGTAGCAGATGTGTATTTACAGGTTTGAGAACAATGTATTGCCCAAGCATAATTGTATGTGACCAGAAAATATAACACCCACCTCCCATTTTAAAAGCAACTGAAAGCTTTTTATTTTGAATGAAATACCCTAAGAGTCAAGGAGAAATATGACCCACTGTGATGACATGTTACCGACTCTGGAGGACCAGCTGGCTTTGATGCCAGTGATCAACATGGCTGGGCCCGAAGTTAGAGCTAGCCTGGATTAGAGATTAAAATTTAAGTATTACTGGGGTCAAAAATTCAACATATACTTTTAAATTTCTAAAACAGACGTTTTCCATTCCTCTCATCCTTATGTTACAAGTTCCAGGGCTTTGGAGAAACATAGCAAGTTCAGAAATCCAGTTTCTTTCACAAAATAGTGCATTTAAGCCATCACTTGCCTACTCTTTTTTCTTTTAATACGCTTTTATGAAATACCTTTAAACAGTGTGGAAGGTCAAATAACATGAATCAGGAAACAGCAAGCCCCTGTCTCATAAATTATTCACCAGTGAGAAGTTTCTGACCTAAAGTAGCCTAGGTACAATCATTTTTGTTTGATTTACCTTGTTTTTCTAAACTTGAAGGTAGTTACCTTACATGCTTTGTCACAAAATACATGACATTGTTGACTGGCTTCCTGGAACTCCTCTCCCCAGTCTAATTGTCCTTTTTATGGCCATCAGGAACCAGCTGTGGTCTGTGGCAAGAAATGGGTACATCTCCAGGTCATGGCCTTTTCATTTCAGTTCTGAAATCTACATTGAAAGAGTAAATTCCCTGTCCAAAAACCCTCTCCCCTTCTCAGCAAAGCTAATATACTCAACCTCTGTGAAAAGGTCTTCATTCTCCTGTCCTATGGCTCACAGTTGACATACACATTAAAAAAAAAAGCCCCCATTAAGAATTGTGTTTCATACTGTTCTGTGCTCTGTCTGGCTTTGCGATTCACTCTCTCTCTCACACACACAAAAAAGGAGCTTTGTTCACAAAAGTAAGCTGGACTCACACTTCTAGGTCTTCTAAATCTAGACCTTCTAAAGCATTTGACACTTGGCCTTTTGCAGCCTGAGTAAATGCTTTTAAACATCTCCATTGAAGCTTGGGCTTTCCTCTTTTTGGGAGCTTTTACTCATAACTACTCTACGAGAAGGTCTGGTGTGAAAAGGGGGAGGAGAACTCTTGGAACAGGAAGGTAATTCGGGCTCTATGGGGGAGGCAGGGAAGGAGGAGGCATAATTGGGTCGACAGACCCTAGAGGGGAGAAGAACTCCAGAGCCTCTTTCCCCACCTTCCTAAGGCAGGAAGCTAGGCTATTGTTTTTATTCTGCATTCAGTAAATATGTGTATCTGTGGCAGATAGATAGTCTCCAGTCGGTCTGGACTTTGATTATTTCTGAAAAAATCAGAACAAAGATTAACAAGACCCTGCCACAAAGTTGAAACAAAATATATTGATGCAATGAAACTGAGTACAACTAGTGCAATTTATGACGTCTGTAAAGCCATAATTCAGAGCATTTTTCTGTAACATATACTATACAAGGCAATTACGGGGAAAAGCTGGTAAGAAAAAAATAGAACACTAAAAAGCAGAAAAAGTGCTAACACAACAAATGTTTAACAGAAAAAAAAAATCTCTACAAGACACATGCATTAGCTATCTTAACCCCTTCATATAATAAGCTTATTTTCCCTGTGAGATAGCAATATACCCCCCAAACACCTGTGATTAAAGTGGGTGTGGTGACACCTGAAATTAATTTAAAAAAAAGTAGAAAGAAAGATTAGAGGAAGCTGTTTATAAAGACATACTTGGTTACAGAAAGCTTAAAATACTGAAAGAACAAAAGAAATTATTTGCTATGATTTTATGAGCTTGTTTATGGAAGAATAACTTTGTAAGGAACACTTAGATTTTCCTATATAGGTAAAAAATGAGGAATTCAAAAGGGTTTGGGAGGTGGGAATTAGAAATGATACCGCTTGCAGGCAGCAGAGGAAGACTGGAGCTCTTACTCAGGCTTTGCTTGTTGAGTAGCTCCCAATAGCACATTCCTTTATCAGAGATGTCGCTGCTTCTTTCAACTCAGACAGATTTTTAAAAAGCTAAAATCCCCCCTAGGAAATGGAAAACACTGTGGGAAATGAAAATAGAGAGAAAAGGAGCACTTTAGATATATTGCTGCAGCTATAAACTTGTGTTCTTGATATTTATACTATTGCACAGTTCACGATTAGCCTTCTGAAATTGGCACTTGAGGGATCTCTCAAGCAATTATTGTCTGAATATTGCTAAAGAAAAATTGAGTTAGTCTTCAGGAAAAACATATCTGGCTACTCTTTAGCTCAGTGTTGTTCATGTCACCAAGAATAGTAGCAACCCGTTTTGATAGAAGGGCAGGATTACCTGTATTTCTCATATAGGAAAAAAAATAGGTAAAATCTATCAGATCATGTGGTTTAGGCATAAGATTGTCATTAGGGCATGATTTACACAAGTTTTAGAGGCTCTTGAAAAGCCTTTATATTAAAGTAGATGCTACAGCAGGATTAGTAAATTGCACCTTGTCAGATTTTTTTAATTTATTCACAGAAACTGGAGTTTTCCCTCGGTGTCCCAGCAAAGAGCTGTTGTACTTATCTGTCATTTCTTGATGTGAATGGAAGATGAAAGGAAATGGCACCCACTGGAGATGCTGTGGGACAGACAGCTTCAAGGACAGGTTAGGGGATGCAATGTGGAAAAAAAAAAAAAAAATTGTTGTAGAGTAGTTGATCCATGATAGCAGAACTTCATTTTAGGTTTATTTAGCTAAACCAAAGAAAGCTCCTGTGTCTGTGTTCAAGGTGTGACACTTGTTTTACTTCTTCTTGCACAAGTGCCACTTCTGATGCACTTTACCAGAATCATACAGATAAGTATGTGCCCCTGAGAGCTCACTGGATGAAGGTGGACAAGTTTGGTGAGGACCTTGTTTCAGATGTGAATTTCAATGAGCTGTTATGATCGCAGGGAAGGAAGACAAGGAATTAGTGTGATCTGACTGCAGTGCTTAAATTGGTAAAGTATTGCGTGCTTTGCTTTTTTATATTTTTTTTGTAGAAGTAGAAAGGTAATGGTACTCTCAAGTAAAGAGCAGGAATAGGAAATCTCATGAGATGACTCTAAGCCAAAGCCAATGCAGCTATTGCAAACTGCAAGAACAACACTTCACAACACAGCACTCTTTAGCTGTCTCCAAAGGCTTCCTCAATTATGAGCATTGCATATATTTTTAATCTAATATTACCTGGTCCAATACTAATTTTTTTTGCTAAATTCAATTATGTCGTTGATTCATGTTGCAAATAGGCTAGTGCAATGAAGCTTGTTTTCACTGCAGGTTGTATGATGTTTTTATAATGCAACATACCAGACATTGTACAACTGCATGCGATTTAATATTTGCTGTTAATGTTATATAGAAGTTTTACTAGAACAACACTAATTTTAAAACACATATTTGCGTGGTTAGGGTAGCTGGCAGTGTGGGTTGAGATGCATCTACTATGTCATACAATAATGCAGTCTTTTATAGCTCATTAAAATGTACTCTGCAAATTATGAGTCATCTACCTCCTACTAAATTAAATTTGTTTTCAAAACTTGTTGCAGCATGATTATACAGGGAACAGGCATAAAATATAAAGGATGTAAGTTTCAAAAAGTAAGAGCTGCTTGTTTCACAGAGTATTTGGCATGCTTCACTGAACCTTCTAAAAATGATAGAAGACAAATATATGAGAAAAGCAGAATATTCTGTATTTCCCTAATCACATTTCTAGTCTAGTGTGGAACATGCTTTCTCAGAGTCAGTGTGTATGTGACAGCTAGGGATGGGATTGACATTAATTCTGAAACTGAGTAAATTTTGATTGTCTCATCTTGACAAGGAAATATCATGGTCATGAAATAAAGTTACTCTGTTTTACTTGTGAGTTTTAGATCATATATCAAGGTGCAATAAATAAATAACATTTGAATGAATCAATGAAAAATACCTACCTAGAAAAAAAAACAAAAAACAAGTCCTTTTTTTTTTTTTCCTGGTGTCCTGGGTTGAGCGACACAGGAATAATTTTTCTTCTAATGCTGGGTAAAACTCCACTTTTGGAAGACTTTACTGTCTGAATTCGGGAAAATATTTACTTTATATCCAGCTAGGCTATGTGGGATCCAAGGTCTCAGTGTTTTCAAGCCTTGCCAGGTACAGGGATGAGGAGAAGCAAGGCCTGGGCATTTGACCCGGGCTGGACAACAGGATTATTTCATAACATTATTTCAAACATAAATTTCATAAAATTAGAAAGTTTGCTGCATACTTTCTCTCTCCCTTGATGGCGGTCGTCCAGAGAATATCCTTGCCCTGGTGCCAGACCCCTGAGCCCTTCCCTTCCTCCCGAAGCCGTAGCACTCACACTGTCCGACACTTGCTGTCCACTGTTGGGAGTGCACAGCTTCCTGCTGATAGAATTGTCTGAGTATAATACTTGTATATCTTATATTAATATTGGGATTAGTACTGGTTCTTTAGTACTATTGTTAATTATTTAGTCTTATCCTATTAAATCTATTTATATTTCAACCATCATGTTTCCCTGCTTTCCCTGATTCCTCTTTCTTGGTAGGGAGGGGTCATCGGGTGATAGAATAATTGTCTAAATGACAATAAATTATATGTGTTTTCTCAAACCATAACACCTGGTATGTTCCCTTGGTTGGAAGGAGGCTGGGATTCATGATAAAAGGTACTATTAGAAATTTAAGTTTTAAATACATCATCAATCAGTTTGAGTGGTTGCACAGCTCTCTAATTTCCTTTCCTCGAGGAATCTCTGTTTGTAGATTATAGATTCTCATGAGAACTAATCTAATTGGATATGAGCCTGGCTTTAGCCAGAACACTGGCACAGCCCGCATAAAAACTTCCCAATTTTATCAGATAACCTACCTCTTTCCCTAAGTATTTAGAAAGGTACAGATATCTTATTTACCTGTGGGCGTGCAGGGTGAGGGAAAAGTAATTGTGTTTTTCAATGAGTTTCCTGATATGTATCCAAAGCTTTTTTGCAGAAAGTAGAAGAAAATATTTTGGATGCTATAGATGAACTTTAATCTGATTTTAAGGGCTCAGACTGCACTATACAAGCTCCTGAAACTGCACAAGAAAAACTTGTCTTTGTTGAACTATGCTGAAACACACATAAGAGTCTCCAAATCTTTGTCAGAAATGCCCATAGTAAACACAAATTATTGCTAATAGGCCAGAAGTGGTATTTGAAATCATGGTAGAGACTTCATAACAGGGAAGTCAGAGCTCCATGACATTAGTCAATTTCTTTTTGCTTTCAGAAAGAAGAATCTGAATATAAGAAGGGAAAATCCTCTCAAAATTACTCAGACTTCACAGATCAATGAGTTTATTATAAATACTTCTGTAGATGTTACTGGTCATAATGCTTCAAATGTGAATACATACATTCTTGAGTACAAAGACAACTGCTCAGAAAGCAAAAGTGCATTCTTGCCAAAGATGAATCCAAGGTTAAAAACTCGTTTTTTAACCTGCATTATCTAGGGCATATTTAACGGAGAAAAGAATAAGAAGAAATGGGACATGGAGATCATAGAATCATAGAAAGATTTGGGTTGGAAGGGACCTTCAGAGATCATCTAGTTGAACCCTCCTGTCATGCACGGGCAGGGACACCTCTCACTAGATCAGGTTGCTTTAAGCTCCATCCAACCTGATCTTGAACGCTTCCAATAATGGGGCATCCACAGCTTCTCTGGGCAACCTGTTCCAGTGCCTCACCACCCTCATTGTAAAAAAATTCTTCCTTATATCCAATATGAATCTACCCTTTTCCAGTTTAAAACCATTGACCTTTGTCCTGTCACTACAGGTACTGGTAAAAAGTCTTTCTCCATCTTTCTAATGAGCCTCCCTTATATATTGAAAGGCTGTTATAAGATCTCCCAGGTGCCTGCTCTTGTCCAGACTGAACGCCCCCAACTCTCTCAGTCTTTCTTCATAGGAGAGGTGTACCAGCCCTCTGGCCATTTTTGTGGTCCTTCACTGTACCCATTCTAACAGGTGCATGTTTTTCTTGTGCTGGGAATCCCAGAGCTGAATGCGGTACTCCAGGTAAGGTCACACAAGAGCAGAGTAGAGGGGACATATCACCTCCCTCAACCTGCTGGCCAAGTTTCTTTTGATGCAGACAAGGGTAAGAATGGTTTTCTGGGCTGCAAGCACACACTGCTGTCTCATATCTTATTTTTCATGCACCAGTCTCCCAAAATCCTTCTCTGCAGGGCTGCTTTCAATTAATTCATCTCCCAGTCAGTACTAATACTGGGGATTGCTATGACCTAGGTGCAGGACCTTGCGCTTGGTCTTGTTGAACTTCATGAGGTTCACGTGGGCCCACTCCTCAAGCCTTTCAAGGTCCCTCTGGATAACATCCCTTCCCTCAGGCATATCAGCTCCATCTCTCAGCTTGGTGTCATCCAGAAAATTGCTGAGGGTTCACTCAATCCTCCTATCTATGCCATTAATGAAGATATTAAATTGTTCTGGTCCCACTACTGACCCTTGAGGAACATGACCCATTACTGGTTTCTGTTTGGATATTGATCTGTTGACTGTAACTCTTTGGACATGGCCATCCAGCCAATTCATCATCCATCAAATCCAAATCTTTCCAATGTAGAGTAAAGAATGCTGGGAGAGGAGGAGGATGGGCAGGGCACATATCAAAGGCCTTACAGAATCATAGAATCATAGAATGATTTGGGTTGGAAGAGACCTTTAAAGGTTCTCTAGTCCAAACCCCCTGACATGAACAGGGACATCTTTCACCTGGATCAGAAGTCCAGGTAGATGATGTGATTAATAAGATTTTGCAACTACTGATGGACTAATACAAAGGTGTCAGAGAACTCTTCTGAAAAAATAGATTAGCACATGCTCAGATCATGATATCTGAGAGGGGCAAAAGTGCGGCTTAATTTGTAATTAGTAGTTGTTTCTAATTGATATAGGAAAGAAATGCATTGCCCTTTATTTAAATACTTTGTTGACCTCTACTACTATAATATTGAAATGTCAGATATATAATCTATATAAAATCTAGAATGCAGAAAACATACTTAATCCTCAGTACATGCATACACATAAATAAGAAAGAATTTGGAATACTCATTGAAAGATTTTTTTTTTAATTTTCTGCTCATAGTATAAGACTCCATGTAGCTGAAGTATTCATAAAGCTTTGAAATCCTTAACGCCAATTTTGGGAGTACCAAAAGTATTTTTGTTTGTCAATGTTTGCCAATCATTATCAGTTTCAATATTTTGTAAAATATGTTGTAAAGTATTATCATATAACTTTTATAACTGAACTTGCAGTCATTTTATATTCCTTTGCATCCAAAGTATCTGAGGTCATATGAGCTAAGAAAATGAGGACTCAAAAATTAATAAGATTATTAAAATATTTCCCCTCATTTCTTCTCCTTTGGGTAAACTTGTACATGTAAACACACCTCAGGATTTGGCCATAGTCCATGTAAAATTGTCTAACGTGAAGATCAGAAAACCTGGATTCTATTCTTCTCTTGGTACAACCAAAAATGAAAGACAAACACATTCTTCTTTTAAAGATATTAAGTCCATTTGGCAATGTACTGTACAAATTTCCTTCCTAAATGATTTTTAGTGATCTTGAAATAATAGTTATCTAATAATGATTCCTCTCCATCTCAAATATATATTAATTATCACATATGGCAGTTTCAAAGGTTCTTCTGTATCCTTTGACAAATGCTGACTCATAACATAAATGAATTAGAAGGTGCTTTGCTAAAAGTTAGCTATTTTTGAAAAAGAAAAGTGTTCTTTTTCATAAGCTGATTTCTCCATTATTATATTCTCCCTCTGCTTCCTAGTTAAGTCTCTTGTGACCATTGATTTACATCAAAGATTTGCTGTCAGTTCAGCATTCTCAGCTTATCGTTTTGACTGGAAGAAGAAATGCCATATAGCTTAGATCAGATTATTCATGAGAGGGAGAAATGAAATTCCTTTGGATGAGGAACAGAATAGGAAAGTATTACTATACTGCAGTTTTTATAGTGCTACATCATTATGACACCCAGACCTACAGGACATGACAGATGACTGAAAGCAGCTGTGTTAACTAAATGGGTGTGAGTGTCTGTGTACGGCAAATTTCATTTTAAATATTAAATACATTGATTGCTCAGTGCAGTCCTTTTAAAATGCTTTACATAAAGGAAAGAGGTATTTTGGTACGATCAGTTGTTAATGACAAATGAACTGTTCACAGCTGATATGATTTATGGTGTCTGGAAGATCAAAACTTATGTTTGATATTGAATACAATTTTGTCCTTTCTTGTTCAGCAGCAATAAACTGAAAATACTTAAATGTCAACTTAAATATTAGTATGAAAATTTATAGTCTTGTTTCATGCTTATTTGGCTTGGGAACTAATTCTTTGCTGTTACGCTTGAGCTTCTAACAATATATAGAAACTTTTTATAAACTGGATATAAAAGATTACCTTTGGGATGGGGATTAACTTTTGGGCTTTTAAATAAGTTCATACCTAAAGAAGTAGTTGACACTGGGACCTTCAAGTCAGTGATCATTGTATCTCCTTGTAGGAGCACACAGAGTTTGTTCAAGTGTTTACAATTCCAAACTGAGATCACATGAATTAAACTTGGTTGATAATGTTACTGCTGACCTTTTATATCAAAGTATTCTATGGAGAAAGACAATGTAAAGAACATAAGGTACATGGGGCCTCTCAAAAAGGCCAGACAAAACTGAAATGACCTGTCCCAGATTTTTCTGTTAAAGAAGCTAAGGAGGAGGAACAAAATGCTTTTTTTTGTTTTCTTGACTGGCAAGAGCAAAGTTCACTTTTGGTGTGGTAGCGGAGAGTGGATCTGTGGCAGTGGTGAGCAGACCAGGGGGACTGTGAGTGGAGACCTCTCTCTCCGACTTAAATTCTGTAAACTTCCCCCTCTAAGAACTCCACTTCTTTTCCTATTCTCTGAAGTACTAGACTTACCTGAAGCATCACCCAGGGGAACTGGACTTGTTTCCCCTACTCCCCAGCTGGGCGATGGACTTGCTGCCAGCAGAAAGGAGAGATGTGAGGAAGGTTGAGTAAAGCTGGGTGTTCAAATGGCAGCAGCAGCTGAGGCTGCCCTGGGACTGTGGCTGCCTTAGCTGCCTGTACTGCCTGTGCTGTCCATACCCATCACCACTTCTACCCACACGTCCACAGGTCTGTGTAAAGACGTGTTTGTGTGTGCGTAGCATTAACTACTTCTACAATATGCCCAAATTCATAAGACTGAAGTAAGAACTAACAGCTATACAAGTTGCTTCTAATGTGGTTTTGCTGTGTTATTTATTTATTTGTTTCTTTATCTGAAGTGTAAAAAAGGACACCTCTATTTTTGTATTAAGCCTCTTACTCCTGCATCCTTTAATAAGAATTGTCCTTAGAGAAGATCTAAATTTGGTCTTTGACAAGTGGCGTATCATGTTCGCTGATGGCTCTGAAGCAGCTAAACTAAACACCTTCTCTAAAACCCCCATTTGTAATAAGCAAATTGCGATTCCTCCCAAAGATACTGAATTTACTGAATGGAAAATACAGGGAAGGTAGGAAAGGGTGGAGAATGTCACTAAAAATAAATAAAGATTCTCAGATTTAGTTTAAGGTCAGGAATAATCCTTTCAAGGTATTCTGTCCTATTCTGCTGCTTTTCTTAAACTTCTTAGTCATCCAAGGCAGGGATGTGATGGAAAGTGGACTGGAGGAGAGTCCAATTTGGACTGATGTAGAAAAGGTCACCTTTCAGCACAAGGCCGTGGACTGATATTTCTAAATGACTACTTTAGTGTTTTTGCATATGCCTAAGGAATTGGAAAGTGTAGGTTTTAAAACAGTCAATAGGTAACAAAATTAAATAAGCACCGATTCTCATTTAGATGAACTCACCTCTGAAGATTTTCTAGAAATAAATCCCAAATGAGGAGTCTTGGATGGACTGAGAAGATTATACGTTTGCTAGAAATTTGAGGCAAGACAGGCCTTGTTAGGAATGGTAAGACAATAAAAAGGTGCTAGCTGGCTTACTAAGGCAGAACTACTGAAACATTACTTTCAAATATACCAGAGTATATTTAGCAGTGCTTAATATTTTAAAGTTCGTGATTTATTGGATGAACCATGGTCAATGACATTCGTGCAGCTCAATAGCTGTTCAAATAATGGAAAGAATAGCAGCACTTTTGTCTAGTAATTCAATGATAAATTCATTCTGGTGTTGAAGCAGCTTTAAGGCTGAGCAATAATGGAAGGGGCATGGGAGAACCTAGAATAGCTGTGAAAGAGGCAGTGATATTAGAGATACAACATTGGATTTGACTGCAATATCATGTAGAAAGATTACCCTGGAGGACTGGTAATCTATAAAAAAGGCAACTGCAGACATAAAAATCATGTGTAGGTTGTACTAGTGCAAATATATTTTAAAGCTTTCTTTCATGTGAAAACATTTCTAGAAAGATGGATAGAAAAAGAGCAGGGTGTTCAGCCATGATAGGAATGCCACTGGTGCCTGCCCATTGCAGAGGCAAATTTGGAAATGTTGCCCCTGAAAAGAATTACATGTAAATGTAACGTGTTCTCAGCTAACATTAATTTGTCAAATCAGAACTGGGTTTCTGTGCTAGATTACACACTTTGAAGTTTCTTTCCCCCAAAACCATTTTCCTAGTTTTTAGCTATTAGAAACATATGTCTCTCTCTCTTTTTTTTTTTTTTACCCTGAAGAAGCAAAGACATTGCAGCATCTGAGACTGTCTCTAATTAAAATTTTAATTATTCCCCAAATTCTAATCAGTTACATAGAAGAATCATGACACCTTTTCCTCTAGTTATCAACTGCCTGTTTCATGAAGAAAGGGATGTTAATTTTAGGAGTGGAACTTTGAATAGGTAGACAGCAATGACAGTGCAAAAAATAGCCACATTAACTAGCCTGAAAACAATAGCAACCCATGTAGTGCACAGCTTGTATGCAGGTTTGGTGGCAGTTATAATTTTTTCTTATAGTCCACAAAGACGGACTGACACTGATCTTCTCTATGGCACACTGGTTTTAATGTGCCTCTAGAGTTTTTTGTTGCTGATCTCCAGTGGTTGGGAGACTTTCTCCATATGCAATTCTGAGCCAGGGTTTTGGGAAGTATAACAATTCCCTAGTGCATGCATTAGGGAAAAAAAAGGGACATCATTGTTTTCAGTGAGCTCTTAGGGTATGAACTTGTGACATCGCATATCCTAGTGATATTTGGGGATCGAGTGCACCCTCAGTAAGCTTGCAGACGACACAAAGTTAGGTGGGAGTGTTTACCTGCTTGAGGGTAGAAAGGCTCTACAGAGGGAACTGGACAGTCTGGATCGATGGGCCAAGGCCAATGGCATGAGGCCAAGTGCCTGGTCCTGCACTTGGGTCACAACAACCCCAAGCAGCGTTACAAGCTTGGGGAAAAGTGGCTGGAAAGTTGCCTGACAGAAAAGGACCTGCGGGTGTTGGTTGACAGCCGGCTGAATATGAGCCAGCAGTGTGCCCAGGTGGCCAATAGCATCCTGGCCTGTATCAGGAACAGTGTGGCGAGTAGGACTAGGGNGCATTGGAACAGGCTTCCCAGGGAAGTGGTTGAGTCACCATCCCTGGAGATAATTAAAAGACGGGTAGACTAGTGCTTAGAGATGTGGTTTAGTGATGGTTTTTGTCAGAGTTAGGTTGATAGTTGGACTAGATGACCCAAAAGGTCCCTTCCAACCTAGGCAATTCTATGATTATATGATTCCTGGCAGTAAAATTTAAAGTTTGGTTTTCATGTGTGCAGAAGGAAGTAAGTATAATGGCAATATGATTCATGGCTGATTCATAACATCAGTGACTTTCTGCTTCAGGGCAAAAATGTGTTCTAAACTGCGTGCAACCATGAGACAGAAAGATGACAGAGGGTTTGCCCAGAATTAATAGCAATGACACATATTTTTGCTTAAGCTGCTTAACTGAGGTAGGAAAACGACAAAAGTGAAGTCTGACTTGTCCCAAAAGCTGCTATGGAGAATTAAAGCTCACAGTGGCTATCCTGGGAACAGAAGTGACTAAGATTAAATGGACTATCATGTGTTCTGTTACTGGACAAATTTTAATTCTTTTTTTACCCTGGAGATATGTAAGAGACTTATTGCATTTTCTTCAAAATATGGGAGGATGCAAGAAGAGAATCTTAAGATCCTCTAAAAACATAACAAAAATGATGTGCAATTTTGATAGGAATATGTAATTATTGCACATAATTGTATTCTATAATTGCTGACAGCAACATAAAAAGGAAGGTTTATATTCCTTTTCAAGGACATATACACAGCAAGAAAGGTTGAATTGTTACTTAATTAAAATGTAAAAAAAAAAAAAAAGGAAAAAAAGAAAGAAAAAAAAAGAAAAACTGTATTCAGGCTGAATTAGGAATTAGCTTCTTCTCTTTCCCTCCAAAAATGTTGTTAGACTAATATATCAAAGAGACTGATAACATCTTTGCTGCGCTTGGACTTTCCTTTGTTAGGCACTTCCAATGCATTTCTAACAACTAATTCATGATTTACGATGGAGAAAACCTAGCTCTATACTTAACTTCGCTCCTATGATACCGCCATTGAGATCAGGAGGAATCTTAAAGTACCTAAAATCTGCTGCACCAGATCATAAAAAGTCAAATAAAGCTTCAAATTATTGTGGATGTTGATTTCCCTGCCCTAATATTTAAGGCAGATCCTGCTTTGTATTTGATGAGCAAATGCAACCCCAAAAGATATTGTCTAGTTAGCTAACGCATAGTCACTGTATTTTAAAATGAAACAGTTATATAAAATTTTTATGTGTTCCATCTCATGGTTGCTCATAAATAAAATATTATAAGCCTGGATCATGAAACCAAGCTTTTCAATAAAAATCCCACAGACTAAAAGAAGGTAAGAATAAAAACTAATAGCAAGAGACTGGAACCCTTGTTCCACGAAAATATATTATTGAAAAAAATTATTTGGGTCAGACCTTAAAGTGAGCAGGAAATGCCCTCCACAAACCATTTTGTTCCTTTTTGACTATTTAAATCTCCATGCAGCATTTTAGAATTCACTAAAATTTAATTTATAGCAGTAATGTTAATGTGTACTCATTATGTGGCACACTATATACCATAAAAGATCTCCTGAAGCCCTAAAGCTGATATTCTTTTTTTCATGAGGATTTTATCATGTGGTACCAGATTCTGTCATTCATAGTTAGATTTGTTATTTCACTGAATATCGTATAGTTAGTTCTTGAAAGTTATCGAACGCTTCCCGTCAGCTAATGATTTTTTAGTTTGTATATGATATATTATCATTTTGGATACTGCCCAAATTCACTGACTAAAATGACCTGGACTTTTTTTTTTTTCTTGTCGTCTGCCTAAAGATTTTAAAGCTGCAGACTCAAGTTTTCAAAATGGAATTTTTAAAAAGGCAATCAGCAAACCACAACCACGTAGTTTAGAAAACACCTGAAATACTGGTGGTACCTAGTGTAAGTAGCAGGGTTTGTGACAGCACATTAAAACTGGAAGAAAAACTCATATATTACAGTTGATGTAGTACGTATTTGTTTCTGCAGTGCTCATTATTTTTTTTGGAAATTAAACAGCGGTGTCAGTGATTCCCTGTGTTTATACATTGTCATGATGTACATCTTTGTCACTGTAGCTGCAAAAGCTAGCTTTAGTGTCTATGGTCACTTAGAACAAGGCACTACATTCCAATTATATCAAAACTAAGGACACTAGCTTTTCCCAAAACTTTTACAATTTAGAAACAATATTTTGTTTTACTTTGAATTCCAACAGGGGAAAATACTCAACAAAACATTTTATCGTAAGAATACATTCAGGATGCAATACCTTTTCGTTGGAATCACAAATTAATAGTTTCTGAAAATTAACACTCAACAAGGCATATTCAGCAAATGCCAGCTTACAGCAGGATAGTTTAAATTGCATTATGTGTGCTATATTCAGATTAATTTCCAATTAGTACCATGTAATGGAAATCTATGTAATTCATAGATATTAGATATTTTGAGTACTTTATTTTTTTTTGCCATAAACTTTAATTCAAGTTCATATTTTCTGGACTTGGGTCATTTGACAAAGTATTTTTCTGTAAAATTTAGCACGTGCCATTCTATTTTCTTTTCTTTCTTTTTTCTCCCCTCCTGCTCCATGTAGCATAATTAGTCTGGTCTCTTCCACATTCACAGAATATTTCAGTGATTGCTGTGAGGACATGGAGCCAGGAGAACTGTGACAACTCATGTGATTGCAGCTGAATTCTGCCATATTTTAAGAACCTATACAACTGTGTTGACCTGTTTTGCACCATTAACTGGGAAAAAAAGGTAAAATAATTTAAAAAAAAATGATGAAATGTGACTGTTCCATTTGTACAGGGCATTCCCTGTAAAGCATGCGAACTCCCCTTCCACAAGAAACATTACTTCAGGAATTGCAAAAAATGAGAACTGTCATTAAAATCTTGATAGTTACACACTCACCTGAATAGCAGAGTATTGTACAGCCTCTCAGACTAGCCTTGATCCTGCAAAATGCAAGGTTATTTTATATGTGACTAGGACAGGATTTATGTAATAACCCTATATAATAACTCTAAATTGGAGAGACACAGATTTGGCAGATGGACCACTCAGTGGATAAGGAATTGGCTGGATGGTTGCACTCAAAGAGTTGCAGTCAATGGCTCGATGTCCAAGTGGAGACCAGTGACAAGGGGCATTCCTCAGGGGTCAGTATTGGGATCAGTGCTGTTCAATGTCTTTCTCAGCGACACAGAGAGTGAGATTGAGTGCACCCTCAACAAGTTTGCCAATAACACAAAGGTTTGCAGTGTGGTCTACACGCTGGAGGGAAGGGATGCTGCCCAGAGGGACCTTGACAGGCTTGAGAGGTGGGCCCATGCCAAACTCATGAAGTTCAACAAAGTCAAGTACAAGGTCCTGCTCATGGGTCTGGGCAATCCCAAGCACAAACATGGGCTGGGCAGAGAACGGATAGAGAGCAGCCCTGCCAAGAAGGGCTTGGAGGTACTGGTGGATGAGAAGCTCAACACGAGCCAGCAATGTGTGCTTGCAGCTCAGAAAGCCAACCACATCCTTGGCTGCATCAAAAGAAGCGTGGTCAGCAGGTCGAGGGAGGTGATTCTGCCCCTCTACTCTGCTCTGGTGAGACCCCACCTGGAGTACTGTGTCCAGCTCTGGAGCCCCCAATATAAGAAGGACACGGTCCTGTTCGTCCGAGTCCAGAGGAGGGCCATGAAGATGATCAGACAGGCTGAGAGAGTTGGGGTTGTTCAGCCTGGGGGAGAGGAGGCTCTGGGGAGACCTTATAATGGCCTTTCAGTACCTAAAGGGGGGCTGCAGGAAAGATGGGAAGGGACTTTTTACAAGAGCATGTAGTGATAGAACAAAGGGTAATGGAAGAGGGTAGATTTAGATTCATTATCAGGAAGAAATTCTTCACTATGGTGAGACACTGGAACAGGGTGCCCAGGGAAGTTGTTGATGCCTCATCCCTGGAAGTGTCCAAGACCAGGCTGGATTAGGCTTTGAGTAACCTGGTCTACTGGGAGGTGTTCCTGCCCATGGGAGGGGGTTGGAACTAGATGATCTTTAAGGTACCTTTCAACCCAAACAATTCTATGATTCCATGATATTGTGCATTTACTAAAGGCAGATTTTCTACATACTTTGCTACTTTTCTACTTTACTAACAATGAACTTGTGGCAGTGGGAATGCAGAATGTAAAGAAAATCAAAATAGCACATACACGCCAGACTAAAAACAAATCTAAACACTGTGAAGTAGTAGATGAAAGGTGACTTTTAATGAAAATTGATTAAATGGGTTTCCTTTGACAGTGCTGTTTGTCTGGTGCATTAAGCTGATGTTCACTTTATTTGTTATCTATTATGAAAGAATGATCTTTTCATGGTGCTTGTTCCAGCTAGAAAATGACATAGTTACTTGAAGTAGTTTTAATTTTATCTGAAACAAGAATAATTAGCGCTCTGGTTTCAACTGCCCATATTTCATCAAAGCTGCTTTATGCCATATTAGAAGTTAATACTCTGTGCAATTGCTTACGTTCCTTCTACTCCATGGCTTTTCACTTAATGTCATGAGACAGTCCTCAATAAAAGCAGTCAGCAGAAGAAATAAGTTGACATAACCTTTGGCATAGACGTATAACCTTAGTAAAAGTCAAGTAAATAACAGCAGAATGTTAATCATCCTTGCCTACTTAAACCAGGCAGAAAAATAATGTTTGAGTAGCTATGTCCCCAAACCTGATTCAGGCTGACTTCAGGCAATCAAAGGCCTCTTCCCCTAATAGACATTTTTGTAGTGTAAAGCTCCCTATGAACAGAGAATCCTGTAGATTTAATGTGAGTCCCTGCACTACCTATCAAGTGTTTTCGTTGTCTTCTGTGGTTTGGAGAGTTTTTACAGACAACAGGTCACAATATTTAAAGACACTTTAATGTAACTTTTTTATTGAAATTAGTTTTTTATTATTTCTTAAGCAGTCTGGTTGGGTAGGAGGCCCACAGGCTAGCCCAAGCCTAGGGGATGCTGTCCTTCAGCCCTCCTTGGGAAGGAGCCAGGAGGCTGTGGCTGCTGCTGCTGGGGGTGTCAGCTCTTACCCAGTGTCAGGCAGACCCCAGGATGCTGCTGCCTAGAGGGCAGCTACCGGAGGAGAAGTGAGAATGGTCCAGTGACCTGGCTGCAGCCCAACAGCTGTTAGAGCTAGCCCATTCTCTCTGCACCCAGCAGGAGTACTGCACTGAACTTCCTCAGCTGTAATGATACTACTCCTGCTGCGTTAAATTAAACTGTTTTCTCCTGAGGCAATGTCAGCTCTTTACTGGTTTTCTAGCCTATGCTCTGTAGAGAGGTTGCATCATCACCCCTTTTATATAAGTGATAATTGTCCTGTAGACAAGAAATGGACTCTGCTTACCTGTATGGGAATCTGAGCATGACTGAAGAGACTCTTGATCATTTTCAAAACCTGCAAAGCTTTTAGATTTTGCAATTGCAAAAATGCAAATGCATATTGCAAAAACTTATAAAATTAAACAGCTACTCACAATGATGAAGCAGGAAAAAGTCAAGAAAGTGAAAATTCACTTCAACAAAGATCCCCAGTACAGGTATAACCCTTTCTGTGAAAAATGTTTTGAACTTGGGCTTCTCTCCAGAAATCCTAGAACAATCTTGTTCCCCTCAGTAGATCAGTTTTGTTTTAACTTTTGTTGCATTGTTATGCCATAATATACCAAATTTTAGAGTATCTGCAGTTACTTTTGCTCTTTGCATTATCTTTCTTGGTTTGGGCAATGTGACTTTGCTAATATTCCATACAAACTTCTCTGAGAAACAATGCTCACTTTTTTCTATATCACTGTTGACGTTTCAATATTGAACCCCCATCCCATATATGTACATTTAGTTGTTATCTCCCTCCTATTTATAGTAAAGGGAAGGTCAAAGAGGCTGTGACTCTCATGCCTGTTCATAACCATCAGGCTGAGAATACATATAACAGAGTCATTTAGAAAGAGAATATTAGCTCTATGGTTTCTGGCATGAAACATTTACGTAAGTGGCCCTGAAGTGGCTCCTCTGGCAGCCACGGTGCATTGCAAACTAATGCCTAATTTTTGTTCAATGTTATTCCTAGGTCCCTTTGAATCCAGCATCTTTCAAAATTTCTCAGTCCAAAGTAAGGCTATTTTATGTAGTATGCATAGATCATCAGTTTCTGTACTGTGGTACAATATATTGCTGTTCCCTTCACATCTGCAATAAAATATAACAGAGTAACATAGTTGAAAATACTCATATCACATTGAGGTAACTCACATTTAGCCAAAGAGAGTATAATTCAAAAAAGAATAATGTACTTAGTTTCAGTAACATCTACTTCTCTGATTGTCAGTTTTCATTGCCTTTTGCAACTCCTGTTAATTTAGTGCCATTTGAAATTTCAGTAATGTGAAGTTAAATTTTTCTAGTGCTTTACTTTTACTTTCCAATTCTCCCCTGGGAGAACAATAGGGCTGTAAAACATATTGGGTAACTACATTTTTAACTAAGACTTCTGAGGAATTTTACCATTTGACTAAAGAAAAGAGACTTTGGTGGAATGTTATGTGATTTACTCCTTGTAATCAGTTGCAGTTGTGAAACATTTGTAGGAAAGAAAGTGATTTGGGATTGTTATTAATATTACACTAAGGAGCAATTTGATTCCTCAAAATTAGTATCCCTGATGCATAACGACATTGGGTTGAAAGAAAGAAATGTCAGTGAGCTCGTACAAACCCACGCCACTTGGATGGCATGGCAGAGCACCATATGGGGATGTGAGCTGGTTCTCATGGAGCAGGCTGGAATGTCTACCCAGCCATTGCGTAGACATATGCAATCCATCTCTGTGTGTGTTTATGTGAAAGAGGTCACTACTGGTTCCGGGCACCATAAACACAATACTCACACCCTTCAGTAATAGGGGTAGTGGAAAGAAAATGGGACAGACGATCATGGAAATAACTGGAGCATACTGAGAATTCCCTGATCCTTCTAAATGTGTGTTTCTTTATAGATAACCAGCATGGCATGCAACCAAATTGATGGTGTGAAGTGCCATCTCTACTAAATGCAGGAACCAAAGTCCTGACTTTCTGCTGAATAGCAGAACAAAAATACAAAATATTCCTACTTTGACAGTACAAAATATACTTATTTTCAGCCTATTCCTAACTGCAGCTTTCTTGACGTGCTGGCTAGAATCTCTCTGGTATCAGTCACGTGCTTCAGTGACTATCTGTAATCATGCATGCATGTTCACATCTCCCAGCAAATTAAGAATGTACTGTTAGGAAGTGATTAAGAAGCTAATTGGGTCATCACCCAGGAGGAAAAGCCTGTGATACTTATCAACAGATATTCATTTTTGTCACAAGCTCTGAGCTTCGTCTGTAGTTCCCGGTTATAGTTGGTATAGCAAATACCACTCAACTATAGGAAATGGCTGATAAAGTTATATCCCACCTTGCCCCTGCTCGAATGCTGATGGAACTCTTGCAGACTGAAATGGTTAAGCACAATTTTCAGAGATATATTTTGAAGACACCACTGTACTATATCTTGTGGTGACTAGCATTTGGATACCATCTTCATGCTTTCTTATAGCTGAGACATGTAATTTTGGATATGCCGGAAGAGAATCACACCCTGCATCCACAGCAGAGGCCACAACTGCAGGTTATCTAGATATTACTGAAATCTGGTCATTTGCCTTCCTAATTATTTTTGGTTCATGTTTTTAAACATGCAGACTTCTTCAAACAAGATTATTTCTGGTGACGGCTTGCCTTCTTATTCAATAGGCATCTAAGAAATCTCTGCTTTCATCCTGAAATGGCAAAGGCTTATTTTATGTCCATAATCCTATATTGATCTGTTTTAATAGAAATCCCAGGACACTCAGTTCTTCTTCCACTTATTTTCCTTGCTAGGCATTTGGTTACTTATATGGTAGCTTAAGCAGGCTTAGTCAGCTCTGACTCAACGTTATTCAAACAAGGATTCTTCCGTGGGGGTTGCTGTCTTCTAGGCTTTTCCCTCTTAGATGTTCTGTTTCATAAAGCCTCTTAGTTAAGCTGCACAGCTTTTAAGATTTATCACACAAACGCTGCCTCGGCCACCTTACTTCCTGCTACACGAGGAGCATGGTAGATTGTACAGATTTTGACCGTATTAGTACAAGCTTTCGAGTGGCTCCTGGATTTTCCCCTTACTGTGCAGGCAACTCTGTACCTTACATATATATTTTTTAACAGACAAGTGGTGCCTGGCTTTCCAAACAACCGATGTTAAGCGTTATCAAACAGTATCATACAGAAGGAATATAATCCATTTCCTATGCAGTCAGGTAAATGTCAAGTTAAAACAAGTCACTTGTATTAACAGAGCAAAAAGTACTTGGTATTTGCTGCAACATCATGCTGATCTGAAAGAGGCTGCTTTTTTTTTTTTTCTTTTTCTTTATCTTCATGCCTTTGAGTATTGCACCAAAGGGATTAATTTGCTGGGGAATTATTAAGTGCTTTGCCTTCATACAACGTCTTTTTAAATTAGATTGTGCCAAATAGTACTAAAATAATTGGATAGCTGACGATGTCATGTGCTGCAATAAATTTAGAGAGTGAGTATTCGATCTAATTTAATACTGGGCGTCAGATCAAAAACATTTCTTCAGTATCCCACTGATTTACAGGGAGTGAAACCTAAAAATATAAATATATTAAAATTGAGTCCAGTGATATGTGAATGTAGAATTGCATATCTGTTTATCTTGATGATATGGTACCATAATCAAATTGGACATACTAATTATGAACTTCTAAATTAGTAAAATTAATTTGGATGTTACATCTATTCTGATTCTCAGAGTTCATCTGAAAAACTGCTGTGTACTACTACATAGGTACTGCGATGGAATTGTAATTCCTACTTGGTTGCTGAGAACTTAAATATTTCTTCGGATACCTTATTTGTGGGGGAAAGCTGGGGAGAAGGAGGGAAATTGTTTCAAAGTAACAACTGTTTCAGGTTTTTCTAGAAAATAAGTCTTCAATCAAAGCTATGGAGCAGCTTTTTGAGAGATATGATACCACATTTTGCAACAATTAGCGTGACTTGTTATGATTCCTTAATTACAGAGAAATTACATTGTTCTTGTGTGAATCAGAATTTATAAATCTACATGTCACAAACTTACATTTGCGTATACATATGAGATGATCTCGACTGCTTTAGCAGGGACACACCATAAAGCTCACTTTCCGGGAGCAGCTGTTACATTTATGTCCATGACGTACAGCTTATTATGCATTTAACTCCTTTGCGTGATAGGAGATTTTCCTAGCATTTACAACAATTTTTGAGCTAGTGGATGTTTGCTGTGCTATAATAAACCAAAGTAACTGGTCCTTACCTTAAAACAAGAAATGGGTTTTGTGGATCCCACTGGTCTTCCTATTCATGCCATACAGTGATTTTCTAAATAAAGAAAAGTATCTTTACATATCATGCAGCCTTCTGTTCTTTTCCTTGTTTTGCACCTAATCCTATTTACTTTTATTCCCGTTAAGTATTATCTGAATCCATAAGCCAAAGGATTCCCATATGGTAATCACGGTTCATTTTAACCTAACATTAAGGGGCAAGCAGAGAGGCTGCTGGCACAGTGAGCAATTGCTGCATTTCTCTCTGTTCTTACTGGGAGCTAAGCACCGGAGACTGGTGCGGGGGTGTCACAGGAACGTCTGAATTGCCTTGGAGTGGGTAAAGGCAGGCTGCTGTGGCAACAGTTGATGCCCTTTTGCTGATGGTAAAATATGTCATTAATGCAAATGCTATTCTTGATAGAAAACAGTTTGGGGTGCTCAGTCATGAATCCTGTCTGTGTATAGTTTTTCTCTATCCCTTAAAAAGCCTTCTTCCCAATAACCTGTGGATTTTCTTCTTTCCATGCGATAACAATTAATGAAGATTAGTTATTCTGCATGAAGAGAGCTGATATAAGGATTTGTGAGCCATAAGGATCTATGCAGTGGTCCAAGAATGTCTCCTCATCTGTCTAAGGTCGTCCACCAAAAATGGCCAGGGTCAAAATGTGAATTAGTTTTATGCATCTTGTGCTCAGTGTTTTGGTGCTATTGACTTTGGTCAGTATGCTGCAGATTGAGTGTTTGCTACACAGGACAACTTCTTGTCAGGTTGGATTACAGTGAGAAGTGAATAGTTAAAATCCTTCATGGTTTAGCAGAAAAGGCACAACATAGCCAATAACTCCCAAAGCAAGGTGCTACAGTTGGTAAATTGCTGTCCAAACTAAGTTTGAGTATAACCAAAAATGCCCTCCATCCAGGTATTTTGACTGTATGATGGATGTGTGCAATCAAGCATAACCCATGTGATGGGAAGAACCACAGGTGTCCCTCTCAGCCAGACCTGTTGGATAAAAAGGGCGGGCATAGAATCATAGAATCATTTAGGTTGGAAAAGACCCTTGGGATCACCGAGTCCAACCATCAACCCCACTCTACAAAGTTCTCCCCTACACCATATCCCCTAACACCAGATCTAAACGACTCAAAGGGTTATTAAGGATTGGAACAAGCATGCACAGCAGTGAGTCCCTGGCCCACTTAACTAATGCATGCACTTACATGACTTCATGTCACAATGAATAAAGTCACAAGACCTGAGTGCTGAAGTGTGTACACTGCCTCAAAAAGAGAAATAGGGGAACCCTAGCTGTTACTGTAAGAGAATTAATCTGATGTAACTCTTAGCCACATATGATAAAATGGGTTTAAAATAGTTTCTGGCAAATACCCACCTGTCTCATACCCGTACCCTACCTTTTCCTTGAAAAGTTGCTACTGACACCGTATCTGAAGACTTGGATTAGGAATTTTTTGATAGAAGACTTCAACACAACTGTCTATAGACAGGAAAAAGGAATTAATTTTTTTTGCCTTTTAATATATATTTTAAGATATATTTTAATATTAAATTCAATAAAATGCTTTAAAAAATTTGCATACATCTACTATGTTCCAGGCACTTCAATAACTTGTCTTGCAGCGATACGAAATTCTGTTAATATTATTTTAGTCCCTTTCTCATTAAAATACACCGCCTGCTGAGTTTTCAGAACAATAGCCTAATGAAGATGTTCAGACAAAATCTGGAGAGAAAAGATCTTCATTTCCCGAGTAGCAATATACTGTGATAAAATTAAGTCCTTTACACTTTTGCATATAATAGAAGAAAATTATGAAGGAGTATGTCTTATGATCACATAGCTCAGCATGGCTAGCTTCCTTGTGAACTAGAAAAAACCCCAACAGTAAGAGGGATAATACTGGAATAATAGGCACACAATCTTGTCTTCAGGTTCTGTAACAGAACCAGCAAACTTTGGTGTAAGTACAGTTTCATACTTTACCTTGTTGGTATGAAGGAAGGAATATAGATAGCATGGTTTCCTCTCAGTCTTACTGCCAGCAATTTCAATCTGAATTAGCCCCATTAAAGAGCCTGGAATTTCTTTAAGTCTTATAAGAAATAAGATCAGAAGCTATGCTACTGTATACAAACTTTATGAATCAGAAATGAATGTCCTGTATTTGAGGGAAAAAAGATTTATTGGCCTTGTATTTGTACTTCCTGAAAAGCTTTCCAAAAGCAATTGATCCGCTTAAAGGCTGGATAATATGCCTTCCAACTGGGAGGTGCTGGACTTGATTGCCTGGAGGCCACAATAAAGCTTCCTAAAGAAGTTACTTATAAAAAAATCACCCCATAGCTCCTGCTGACACAAGAGTCATTTAAATGCCTCAGAAGCAGCCTATAGACCCATTATATTATTATTTTTAATTATTATTAATTATTATTATTATTTTACTTTTCAAGGTGTTAGCTTAACTGTATGATTAATTTTCCTTACTACCATTGCTTGAGGGTCTGTGCTGTCCACAGAAGTCTTCCTTTACTTGAAGGTATTTGAGATTTTTATTGGTGTTGGAAAGAAACATTATTTGCAGGCCAGCCTGTGTGCAAGCCTCCTTGCATACACTGCAGGATCTGGTGCTTCACCATTGAAACTGAAGAATCACACTGCTTGCTGTCATTCCTCCTCCTTAGCCAGTTTTCCCCATATGACCCAAGAAAGCAGACAGCATAATAGCCCATGTGCTTTAGTTGCCTTTGTTGCCTACCCTACACTTTTCACTATTTAACTTCAGATATTTTCTGTAGACCACTTTAGTTACCCCTCAAATCTTTATCCCATTCCCTGCCTTTACCAAACTCATCTAATCTAGTGACAAACTTCTCTAGGAAGGATTTTCCAAACAATCTCTCCCAAGAATCTATTTCTCTCCTGTCTCCTTTCCAACTATTTCATATCCCTTATCAGAGAGATTGCCTTCTATGTGGGAAGGTGCCAAGTTTTGCTTTTTTTTTTTTTAAATTCAAGGCTTGACATGAAGTTTATTAACAGGGAGTTGTGGCAAAGAGAAAAAGAAGTCAATTAATACTGTTACAGAGCCTGCCCAAATACTTAGGGATGTATTCTTTTAGTGAACTGGTATTTTCCTTATAAAAAAGAATGTGTGATAAAAGCTACTAATGCATAAAAATATTTAAGAATTTTTTACATTGCTTCTCCATCTTCCCTTTATTTCAGTATACAGAAAAACCACATCTTCTGAAGTTCATGCTCCATTGCGTAAAAACTTGAAGAGCTTGAAAGCTGACAGAAATAAGAAGCTCTCACTGAAGGTTTGTCTATCACAATTGTGCAGAGCAGAGGTAGATGTCAGGGTCCTGAGCACATTCCCCCTCCAGGAGTTTCAAGGCTGACCTAGATGATGATGAGGGGGTCCCACTTTGTGAAGAGGGCTCTTCAAGAAAACTCTGCTGAAAGGCCTTGGCAAGGCTCCTCCAGCTTCACTCAGGGACAACTTTTTAGCAGCTGCTCTCCCCTCAGATGCCACCAGAGCTGCATTGCAGTTGTGTTGCAGCTGGGCCTTGCGCTGCCAGGCACCCCGTTGATTTAGGCTGCAGAGGTGACCTGCAGATGTTCCATCCTGGCTTGACCTGGGACCTGCCTCATCACCGTGGACTTGCCCTCGCCTCTGGGCTGACCCCAGCAGCCACCATCTCCGCTGGCTTTGCTGGGCACTGTGGGAGGTGAGGCCAGTGGCCCTGCTATTACTCCCGCTCCCCTGCTCCCCTTCCCTGGCCACTGTGGCTCCCTGTCAGTAACAGAAATAGAAAAGTTAATTCCAAACCCAGATAAAAAATTCTGCATATCCTGGACATGTTTAAATGTGCAATACCAAATGCTACTGTTTCTTTAATAAAACTCAGTGTAAAAACTGCATATAGATTGTACTGTGTGGTACATGATAGCATTCAATGCTCTAGGTAGCAGGTGCTCAAGCATGCAAAACCCCACTGCTTTACAGTGTATAATCACTACCCTTTTAGACTGCAGCACTATGTTCACCTTATCTAAATGGTTTTTGATGCATTTTTTGTATTATTTTGTTACAGCTCTGTGGGATTCCTACTTGTTCTAAGGAAAATTGACTACATGTTATAAAAAGCAAATACGTAGTAATGGAATAAGACAAAAGAGTTATGTGTCTCCTGAAGTGGTCTTTCCTTTTTTGAAAATACCGGCCTACCAGCCAATTCTGAAAGCTTTTTAATCATAGCAGCTCCTAAGAGTGACTAACTTGCAATTTAAAAAAAAAAAAAAGGAAGAGTTATTTTTCTTTTTAATTCTGTCACAGCAGTTCAATGAGAAGCCCATTGTAACTCACATAGCAGCAGCCATGGCTTACCTCTGCGGGCTCTGCATTTCAAAGAATAAGCATACAGAAGTCCATAAATTTGTCAGTTTCTCAGTTTGATCATGTCAGGGATCCTACTGCCACAACAAGGTGATGCTAATATGCCACTAGAGCTGTTTATTAAGTTTCAGGAGCTACAAACTATCAACTTTTCCTTCTCTCTTTTTTTTTTTCAATTTTTTTTAATTGGATTGGGGGGTGGGGGGTGGAGAAAGAGTTTTGTTTTCTGTGGATTGCTCACATTCAGCCTGTCTATCCCCAGTACGAATAGTATGAATAACTTTACATACTATTAAGATTAAAAGTCTATTTGCATGAATTTTGAAGTATCCTTAGACTGTATCGAAGATATGGAATTAACAAGCAAATGAATTAAATTTCTTCTTTGAAATGAGGAGTCTCTGACAGACCCTAAAACTGGGAACCCAATTATCTCAACTTCTGTTCAGCTGCAGATTCTGAACTGTACGCTGACTGAGTGTGGATAAGAGGGCTAATGTTTTAGGCACACGTGTAATTAAAGAAATAGAATGTCTGCAGAATTATAATTAGGTAGTGACCTTACTGTTTGCAAGTCAGCTATAGCTTGTCTGGTCTCAGTGGAGAGGGACATAAACCAGGAATGGACCTCCTGAGTCATCGAGTCTGGTTCCCTGACACCCTAACTGTACATGTCAAATAAACTCATTACTAATATTTTCAGCCACAGACTGTAAAAGAAGTGATGTTGTTAGTGAAAGTTATTGCTATCTTGGTATGTAAAATTACTTAAACTCTGAGTAAGAAGATGTGACATCATGGTATATATGACTTGGCATCCATCAGAAATTTTCTCAAGCTATAATCTTAGGCAGAAGGAGAAATTCCAGCTGGCAAATACCGTCTACGTTGGCTATCAGGACTGAGCAAATTTAGGCACCATCCTGCCTTCTGTGTCTATCAAACAGACCTCAGACAGAGTTTGGGAGAGAGGGGGGATATGGTTCAAGGGACTATGACTTCAATCCAGATTTAGGTGGCATGCTTTCACAACACATCTGGCCTGGAAGAAAGAAGGGTTTCTGCCTTATAGAGGTGGGGAGGCTCTGAAGCAGTCCAAAGACCATGTAGCATAAAAAGAGGTTTGTTCTGCAACCATTCAGCGAATTTGCATTGCCAGTGACGAACTTATTTTATTTATAATAAACATTTCTTATAAATCTCTTATTCTCATGATTTTAACATGATGCTCATTAGCTGATGAAAACTAAGTTAAAATTAAGTAAATATATGGGTCAGAAGTATAAAAAGAGTTAATAGACATTTGCAAAGTTTTGATTTACTTAAAAAATATTATATGCGTGAAACATTAAGATTTCCAAAGACATCAGAAGAAACTCCCCGCTATTTAGAGGTTTCATAATTTAAAACCCTTGATAGGCTCCTAAAAATAAGAAATGCTACAACCTCCAGCCTTTCAGAAAAGGAGAATTATGCACTGGTGTGGAATCTAATAGAGGCTGGAAAAGGCCAAGAGTATGAGCACAGAAATAATGGCAGAAGATGATTTCAGTGCATAATAGTTTTCAAGACATAATTATTTTGGCTAATCCATAAATAAGGTGACCTGATTTAAAATTAATTACAGCTAAGAGATAAATAGAATTATGGCATGGCCTGTGTAATAATTATGCATGCTAGATGTATAATTCAGATGCCCATAAGTAGCATTTGAAATGAATTGTAAACATGTTTGAAGTATCTGGAAAAGGTCTGTCTTGGATTTAGAATCAGTCTTAGACATGCCAGCCTCCAAGGAACAGATACTGTCTGATGTTGCCTTTCCCACTTAAGGCTGATAAGCAGAGCTGTGATGTATAGGCACTTGCTTTAATGTGTACGTCATTTATTGTCTCTGTCCTGTGATAAGGTGGTAACTGTTTTAACACTCACTTAACAGGCAACAGTGATAATTTTTTGGTAATATCCTAGTAATTATGTGACCCTCCAAGTGCTCTTGCGCAGAATGCAAAGATAATCCCATAGTTTGAGCATGAATCTTGTCTCATTTGAGGCTGGCACATAGTTATTAGCTTTTGCTTGGCTGACAGGTGTTGTGGGCGACAGCAGAACAAGGAAATGGAAAAAAGGAGAGTATGAACCAACAGTTTTAATCTGAATAGAGTAAGGTGAGTGGGGTTAAAAAGTTTAAATCTGGGAACTCACAGAATTTTTCCAACAGGTTCTTATGTGCTTAACTGTTGGCATAGAATCTTCATCCAGATGCACTAATTTTTGCACCGCTTGATTGAAATGAGACACAAGTATACTAAACAAAAAACTGTCTTATCTGCATGTATTTTGCTATGAGTATCACTAAATGTTATGCCACTACAGGGAACATTCCAATTTTGAATGGTATGCACGTGTCCAAAGCATGCAAAAGAAGAGAGAGATGTGGAGGTAACTTAAGCTTACCAAGCCAGCAGAGAAAGAAGTATATCCCTGAGTAAGCCCATGGATCCTTCGGTCATGTCAGAAACATAACAATGTTTTGTAGTAATCTCTGCTGGTGAAGAGAAGACCATCATTCCTCTTTGTACTGCTTTTTTAGTGGCTTACATGTGTTTTTTTTTTTTTTAAATGGTTGATCACATGACAATTCCATATTTCAAAATTTTTTTCTCACTGTTGGTTAGAATTTGTTTTTGTCTCTAACCATAATTTGATTAGATCAATGAACTTAGTGTTTTACAAATTAAAACAGACCCATTATTAAATCAGTAATTCGGAACTCTTCTGAAAATAGAAATTAAAAAATTTAACCCTTCTGTGATTTGGGAACATTTGCACATTTGTCTTCTCTTTGAATTAATGAAATATCTGTTGGTTTGCTATGGGACAAAAAGGCACTAAGAACCAAAGTTAGAAAATGAAAGTTTGTTCTTTCTTCAGCAGCATGAATCATAAATATGGCCTATATTATTTCAAGTGGTAGTATCCCAAAGCCTGTGTGGCTGGTACTCCTCCATTGCTCTAGCCTTCAGTACACTTAGGGTTTTTGGCCAGCTTTGAAATAGCTTGAAATAAGATCCCAAACCTTGCATAGTTTAGACAGAGGGAACTCAAACCAAACTGCTTTGACTTACTGATCCTCTTCTGCTGAGCTGAAGTAATACTGATGCTGACAGTTGAGAGTCATGGACTAAAGCTTGCTCCTTGGTCTTCCCATATTTATCGTATATGTAACTAATGAAAGCTGTCTCTGTCATGGTGGCATCCATATTGCATAAGCATGATGTGTGTAAGCTTCACATCTCTTCTTGTATTTCCTCATGAAAACTGCCAGCCATCAACCCCTGCAGAAGAACCAGGTGACTACAGAAACACTCACATAGACATAGTAAATTGGTGCGAGTGAAAGAAGGAACTTTCTGATCAATAATTTGACATGATCTCCCTCCTCTCCCCAGAGGTGTTTTACCAATTTGTTGCAACCAATTTACATAAGAGGTTGCTTGAATTGTCACCAGTTTGTTACACTAGAAATCCAGTTGTCAACAAAAGGAACACACTGTTTTTGCAAAGGTAATGATTTACTATTAGTCTAATGAAGTCTTAACGATTATTCTTCCAGTTACAGTGATGTTAACAGTTCTAGTTCAAATTATATGCAGTTAAAATGATGTATTCACAAACTTGCCAGTATCTACCCCTTTCTCTGGTGTTATTCGCATCCTTTTATTGCCCCCCCTGGGTCCTAAGATTGACGGTTTCATCCTGGAAGGGCATCTTCATTGAGTCATCAGCAACCCAAGTCATTCCCTGCAAGGAGTATGCTGCTGATGCTGATGGTTTCTTGTCCCACTGTCTTGGGTCTTGTTGCAGTCATTTCTGCATGTTTGAGAACACTCTTTGCAACTTGCACTTTGTTCACGTGTCTGATAGTCCACATTACAACCAATTTTTCTATACATGGAGTGTTTTATGCAGACTAGTTACTTGTTCTTTTTTCTCTTTAGAAACCCAAATGCTGGTTTTTCCCAGCTCTCAAGACCACACTATTTTGACAACCAGTAGTTGACCACTTGTGTGTTACTTAGAGACCAGGGATCTCCTGTGTTGTTCTGCATGTGGACTTTTAAGATTTCTGCTGTCATCCCCTGCCTTTACTACTCTGTGAGGCATTTTATTCCAGGGTCATAGATAACTCATTAGATGCAGAGTAACTCTGTGTTATTACTAGTAGTTGACAAAACTATCTATAATATTGGAATTTACGCTGTATAATTGTACAAAGAAAAAATAAAACGAAGCAGGCAATTGTACCTTGGCCACTAGATTATTGCTGTTAACAAGTTAAAAACAAATTTTCAGGTAGCTTTTAGTATTTCACCTTTTTGGTGTTTTTTTCCTCTTCTACAATTCAGTTCTCTTCCTCTCATAACTGCTTATTTCCTCCTGTTTTCTCTCATTAGGTCTTGGAAAATGAATAAATTTCCTTGTATTTTCTCCTCAGCCACTTAACAGGTTCTAAAATTTCACAGTGATTTCATGTTTGGGCTTTTGAATCCTCATGGATAATTCCAATTCATTTTCATATGTCATTATAAACTAAAATCGGTAGGAGTAATATTGAGCTATTAGAATTTTTTAGGGTCTAACAATTATGCTCTGTTTTAGGATTTGTCTTGGGCTAAGTGGTGACATTGAGCTTTATTTGCTGAAAAGATAGTGGGAAAGAGCAGAATGGTGTTGAATGACAGATAAGACTAGGTTTTAACACTTAATTTGCTAGGCTCACCCATCTAAAATTGCTTTAAAATTGTAACAGGAAGGCCATGGCCTGATTTCAGCAGAAGCTGAGAAGCAGGTGCTGACAGTCCCTTACCATTAAAAGTTAACAAGCTGAAGCTCTTGTCTCATTGTACTGTGTCCAAAAATATAAACCTTATTTATCTTTTGAATACACTAAACTGGGATATAAAAATATTTAAACCCCCCCCTCATATTCTGCAGTCTAAACATACAATTTATGTTCAATTCTTTGCATTTTTCAGCCATTTTCTAACCTATACCTCTTTAACACATTGTTATCTTAATTTTTTTAGTCAACCCAAAGTACACATGCACTTTCATCATATTGATATACTACAGTTTATTAACTACAGCTGTGGCATAAATCTTGAAATATTTCTACTTAATAAGCATAATCTTTTTTTTTTTTTTCCAGATAACACAAATGCCACTTTCGAGGTGCTGTGAATTTTGTTAAGTCTGATTGTCGACTTTTAGGCTTGTCAGGGTTTCATTTTCTCTACCTTGACTTAAAAAACCCCACATACCTCTGCTCTGTTAAGAAATGGTAACTCCTGAAAGCAAGAAATAACTGGAAAACTTGGAGAAATACACAACACAAACACATTTTAAAAGATCTTTGATCGTGTATGCCTTATGTTATGAGGACAAAGAATCACGTCACTGTATTTTTGCTGTTGTTTGCTTATTTTGTCTGCTGTACAATTTTGGTTTTGTTTTCAATTTGATCACACTTTTCTCAAATTTTATAATAATTCTCAAATGAAAATCAAGATAAAATGAGAAAAGAATTTTATTAGACTAGACATTTGACTACATGGATTTTCCTTGCTCACAAAATTAAAAAAGAAGGCTTAATTTAAGATAAAGAAGTTTACTACACATGTTTAAAATCTCCCTTTCACATGATTTGTTTGGATCTCTATTCTTTGCTGTCTGTAACTGTTACTTTTATAACACGAAAAACAATTTCAAATGCGTTTAAAGTGAGATTTGGAAGAAGGGTCAATCACTTCTATTTGATCAATTAATGAAGCTGGGAAAGAAAAAAGGTAAAGGCCTTTCCACATGTTCTTCACCTTTAGGAAGGACTGTGTATCTGAAAGTCTTTTAGTCCTTTAACTTCAAATATATATTAGTTGTCCTTTTATATATGGACTGGTCACATAAGATGTAAGGTTCGTAAAATCTCTTTACCAGTTAAAATAAAAGCTTGTTCTAACTTTTTTCCAAAATATAAATCTTCCCCCCACCCCAAAGGTACAGTTACTTCTTTCTTACAAACCTTGCTTATACTATGCTATACTATACTATACTATACTATACTATACCATACTATACCATACTATACCATATGTTATGTTATGTTATGCTATGCTATACTATGCTATGCTATGCTACGTTATGTTATGCTACGTTACGTTACGCTACATTATGTTAATCTTATCATATCCTTATTAGTTTTAAATGGATGAAACGTCATTAATGTTACCTGGTATATGGACATTAACATCAAAAAAAATAAACCAAAAGAATGCATTAACAGACTTAAAGTAAAAGTGTCAAGAATATGCGTGGAATTGTATGCTTCCTAAGAAAAGGTATGATTTCAGTCTTTGGAAAATTAAAATCATCATAGTAATTTCATTTGTTCTTTTTAGACTTTTTGTTTTTTTAAGCAATCACCATAATTATCCCTTTCAGCACAGAAATCCCACTGATACCACTGTGAGTGAGGTTTAAGGGTAAAGGCTTAAAACTGATATTTGAGATCAGCTCTTTCAAGCCAGGTGAGCAGGCAGGTTGTCCTGTGAAGTTGTGTTGCACCTGGAGGCAGTGTGAGCTTTCCATCATTGTCTTCTTGGAAAATAGGCTGCAAAGTTGGCAGAAAAAAAGTGAATTACTACTTTCAGTTCTGATCTCTGATCACGTAGTTGAGAGTAAATCTTCGGTCTCTGTGGAATACAAAAAGCCTACTGTAGAGTGGAAGAGCTTGTTAATGCATTAGGGATAGTTGAGTGATGTGGCTATCCCATCTTTACTACTTAATTTATCTCAGAGGAGAGGAGAGGAGAGGAGAGGAGAGACTCCCCCTCAACACATGCACTTTTTGTTCATGTTTGTGGCCATCTAAGCCACAAGTGAGCCAGAGATGCTCCCTGAAAAGGTAAGAATAAAACTAATATTCACTGTCTTGCTTTAAGGTAGTTTTGTCTATCTTGTACATTGTTATTTGCAAGATTTCATTCTATACTGCAGTGGACATGGACTGCTGTAATGAAGAACTTTAGTAATTAAAGATGGTTCAGTGAAGGCTGAATTCCTGTGTTAGAGAAAGAACTTCTAAGTGAAGAGAAAGAAATCTGATATTGGACAGAAAATCAGTCAATTAACCTGAATAAAGAAAAAAATAAAGATGATGTATGCAGATTGCCAGACTTCTATGTCAGTTTGCACCCAAGTGCTGCTTTAAACAAAATTCTTTCCTGAGTACATGGAAGGAGCACTGAGTTCATGTTTCCTCAGCTGGAGGAAGGATTTTGAAAATGGAATGTGAAAAGGAACTCAATGAACACTACAAAGTAAATGCTCCTGAAACGGTCTCTTGACAATAATCGGTGATTTGGATTGTAAAAAAAAAAAGGAAAAAACTGTTCAGAGATTATAGGCTAACATGAAGGAAATAGATGTCTTATTTGATATAACTTGCTATCCAAACTGCAAGGTTTCGTTTAGATTAACTTTATTGTATCAGTCTCTTGCCCATATGAGATCTGCTCTTTTTTTAGTCTTCGATGCCATTCACTCTTCTTTGCTATGTATCTTCATTTCATTTTATAGTGAATGTCTGAACTCCAGATGGTGTGATTATTAAATTCAATGGCTATTTGTTTTTCCTCCAACAGACCATTGGCACTCTGGACTTGCTGCTGTAAAATCTAGTGTGCAATGTCATGATACCCTAATACAATACAATTTTCCATTATGAAATAGAGATTTTATTTTGACCAAAAAATTAGGCAACTGTGCTGACATCTGTGTCGAAGAGGTTAGGCGCCAGGAGTCAAATTTAACATATCAGTAGACTGGTCTCGTTTCCCCATAAAATGGAGGTGCCTTTTAATTGGCATATTAATAAAATTCAGTGCATGTTGCTGGCTATCTGAGAAGCAGCTGATTATCTCCACCACTGCTAACAGATTGTTCAGCTTTACAGCATGAAAATATAAGCCCTTAACTTCCAGGAAAGAGATTGGAGGACATTTGAAAAAACTGTATGTGTGGAAAGCAGTTATACTTAAAATCATCAAACTGTGATTTTTAAGCACTTTTAGAAAAGAGAATCTGCAAAAATTAACAGTTATCTAAAAGACTACTTCTCAAAGGTACAATATTTTGTTGCCTCCATCAGTGACATTGATAGCAGCCATCGGATTGATCTCCATTCATTATTCATTTCTTACTTTAACATAACCATGGGACTCACCATATTTTAAATGAATAAGTTAACCAAGACAATGTTGAATCTGAGTTTCAGCTTCATATAGAAATGAAATTCTGAAAGAGAATTAAAATTAAAGAAACATAGCTAACTTGTTTAAGCATCTTTCCAGTTTAAATCAGGTTTATTGTGTTTAGTTTTCTGTAAGAGGTATGGGATTTTGCTGGTATTAGTAAAAATGTGAAGTTTATTAATATGACAGACTGACGTAGGGTAAGGATTCTACATGTCTACTTCACAACTTGCCTCAGATAACCACTCAACTCACCAAAAACCACTCTTTCTCTCTCAATTTTTCCCTCCTGTATGTGTGTGCCTGCTTGCACACACGTGTACACACGTGTGCACAAAATGTATGTATCAAAAAAGCCACTGATTTGAATGGAGTACGTGGTCTCTATTCAAAGCCAGGTAGCAATGCTAAGAAGCTCTCTCAAACCATCAGAGTTTATGTGGTTTGAGGAGATTATGGGGTAGCAGAATCCCTGCAACTATTTCAGCCTACTTGGTTTCTCTGTAGTGACTGCCAAAAAGGTGTTTCTGAAACAAAGCTATTCCAATGCTTTGATGTGAACATTTGTTAATTTGCTTTTTCTGCCTGATGCAGTTTCCTTAGTACTTGCTTTAGACAGGCTACAAGAAAGACCAAAAGGACTTGTGTGGGAGATGTTAAAAGCTAACTTTAAACACAGGTAACAGTTTTAATTAAGTACATTACAGGTCTCCCCCCCCTCCAGGGTGATACTATCTGCAGTCAGCTGCTAAATAAATCCTGACTGTTCTGCTATAGAGAAGATTGTCTGACCTGTGGAGAATGCAGACTATTGGAAGGGCACAGACTCTCTGGCCAGCAATTTTTCAGAAATCAGAATACATTGGCTGGATGCCGAAGGAAGATTCAGCACGAGAAACTGTGGATTGCGTTAATCAAGCATGAATGAGTGCAGATGGAAGAAGTGGAGAGCATGAGTGTTCCCTGGGATTGGGTCTAGAGTACTGATAAATGTTGCAGGGTGGGTGAGATGAGAGCATAGTGAGAGATCTTGAGCCAGCATTGGTGGTGGTAGATGCAGCTAGGTGTGCTTAAAGGGAGAGAGGGGAGTGGGGGACCTCTTGTAAGAAGAGAGTAGGGAACACAGATGGCTTCCTGGTGCAGAAAACAGGATGGCAGGAGGGCACAGAACATTAAACGTGGTTACAGCAGCCATGTTGGGAGTCTAGTCACTGATTACTTTCCTGATAATATTTATCTTCTTCTGCTCTTACCTTCTCTGGGAGAGTTAGAGCATCTGGATGGTGAGCAGGTGGGCCTTCATACCAGAGAACAATGTGTGGACCTATTCTCAACAAATCTGTGAAATGCAAGTAACATGTCTCGTCCCTTTCAAGCATATGATGGCACATCTGACACTGGAATCTGTTACTATTTTATACATTTTTTGATCCGTTTGTTGACTAATATGTTGCTGAAGTGACCAGCGCCATAAGATCCTTGAAGAGTTATAACACTTTTTAAGCAAAACATTTTTTATCCTCACTGCTGTTCTGTTGTCAGTAATTCTGTGGTCTTCATTGCTGTCATCTGATTTGTATAACAAACTGCCTGTGAAGCAGATGGTACCCTTTGTCACTTCTACAGGATCTCAGGCTAGGACTAATCGAAAATTCCCCTGGTGTGAACAGAATTAAGCTTTGCTCTTATCACTCACACAAGAGAAGAACCTGCTTATTTGCACAACTAAAAAAACCTCATCCACTGAGGTTGTAGAGATGAATAGACCTCTTTGCCAAGTTTCAGATGCACTAGAGACTGGTGACTCTTTATAGCCACTGCTCTGTGGCTCTGCAGCTCTGCGGATCCGTGCTCCTGGCTGGCAACTTGCTTTTAGTTCTTGTTCCAAATGGTTTGGTCTCTTGCTGTGAAAAAATACTTTCACACAATTTCCAATCCATTAAGGAAGTATCTGTGTGACAGTTTCCAATTTGTATGTGCCTGTACGTTCCCACTCCATATGAGCTCATGTACTTTTTTCCCTTCTCTTTCTGCCTGACAGCATAGAGAAGAACCATTTTTGCAAAGTGAAGAAAAAAAGGAGAAGAGGTAACACTAACTAGAATTAACAACTCTTTCCTCTCTAGAAATATAGAATCTGCAAAAAGAACAGGATGAAAATGCCTCTATTGGCCATTGTTCTTCCTGTTCTGAACAAGAAAACAAATTATGTCTTTTTTAAGGCCTGCCTGTGGGCCTGTTATAACCTTTATGGTACAGCTTAAAGTTTCTGCTTCAAATATTTTTGTACTGTTTGCTTTTTATAATAGAGATGGTAAGAGGTACCTTAGGAGAGTGTATCTTCTCCTATTCTCAATACTCTAGTCTTTGAATCTTTGTGCATCTTGCATTTTTTCATGAAGTTCTGCTAATATCTTATATAGCTTGTTCTGAATTCCTCTGCAGAGAGAGATATGTGCAGTAGAGAACTACAGGCTAGAATGTGGTTTGAGAAATTTACATTTTCTTTGTTTGAATCTTTGTTAATGAAGAAGAGGTAGAAGAATAGTCCCTTGCTCTTAGAGCAGAGTGGTGGCATTTATACACTTAGTTCTCTGCAGCCTCTCCACTCATTCAAGTTTTATGCATTGTAATCTTTGTAGTGCTTGGGAATGAGAAGTCAAGATCAGGTTCCTAAAACTTTAGATTAATTTTCTGGATATCCAGCTATAAAGCTGTTTCATTCTTTGAAAGCGAAGACTGATGTCATCAACCTTGAGGTACCCAGTGAGGACAGCTGGTGATCCTCCTCCTAGCTGCACTGTTATCAAGAAATCTGTATTCCTTAGTGTTTTGCAAAGGTTTATAACTTCACATAGAGACTTACTGTACAAATATAGTCTGGATGGCGAAGGCCTGTATGAATGAGCAAGTACACTGACAACAGATCATGTCTCAAGCAGAAATAATTAATTAGTGAAAATGATTCATGGCAAACAAGGAGTGACAGTTTATGCCTGGTTACTTACTACATTTGGGCACATGAAAAGAGATCAATAGTGGGTTTTGAAAATACCTCTGCGTTCTGCTCCCATTTAAGCAAAGCATGCAATTCTCCTACGTCGTCAAACTAATTTATACTTTAGAGTCCTGTTTCTGGCAGTGCCACAGTCAAAGGCAGTGGAGCTGTATATAGAAACCTCATGTAGATTTGGTTGTGCACAGATTTTTTTCTTTTTTAATATCCCTTGATAAGATTTAGTACATAGAGCACTTCATAATTGAGAAGTCAAGAAGCTGAACTACTATTTTTCATAACTAATTTCTGGACTCTGTGAAGGAACTCCTTGGACTTTTGCCAGTTCCATCTTAGTGGGATTACGTTGCTTGCATATCTTGCTGTAATATCTGATTACCATGGGAATTAATGTAATGTCAAGTATTAATATCAATAGTATTGGGACAGGAAATAATCAATAATTTAAATTCACTATTTTCTAAATATTAATACTTCTTTTTGCATTGTAAAACATATGAAAAGCAAACACTAATTATCTTATTTACAAACATCAGGCTGTTAAAAAAAAAGATTAAGAATAACTCTAGCTTTTCCTTTCTTTTCATTCAATAAAAGACATTGTAGGAAAGCAAGTAAACAAGCTACAGCAGCTAGGAGCAATAATTATGCATGATATTTGATCATTCTAAATAGTCATACTTAATAACCCATGCAGGTACATTTACTCAGGCCCCTACCGGTGAATATCTAGAAGAAAGAAAACAGAATCTCTGAAAATGTACTTTGGTTTATGAGCACTATCCGTTGAACTCTTGAGATTTGTTTCTGATCTCTTGTATAAAAAAATGAATGTCAAGATTATCCCATTGATATTAATGGTGTTGCTCCTGGCTTGCACTGGGAATGGTACTTAGGAACTGGTTTCCTTGATTTGTAGCTGGAACACTGTAAGTGCAGCTAGTTTAAAAGCCTTCCTTTAGCAATGGCATGACATTTTCCAACAACACATTTTAAAAGCTTAAAGGATCCCTTCTCTTCCCCTTTCCTCTCTTTACTTGTATCCTGTGTTGTGGGTGATGGTGGATGACTTGTGTTTTCCAGATCCTACTGTGAAGTTGAAAAATTTATTTTATAAGCTGAGAAAAATATTTTTAAAAGAAATAACAGTATGCAAAACTAGATTTTTGTATTCAGGATCTCTTCAATATCAAATCCTGTTCCACCAACTCTGGATGTAAGATTGCTACTAGTAACAAATACTGGAATTAAAAGATGGAGAGAGGTAAAATAAAAATGAAAAAAATAATAATTCATACTGCTTAGCTATTGATCCTGTTAATTTTGAAGCCACTTCTCATTGGCTGATATGTGAAGTTCATCTTCCTTGTCAGTTATCATCCCACAGACAAGTAATGCACATGCTGTGTTTTCAAATAAAAACTCATATTAGGTAGTTTTAAGTCTGCACTGAATCTAATGAATGTAGCTCGTTTTCAAAATGTGAAGCAAGCAAAATGTTAAATAGCAGGGGCTTTTGTTTGTTTGTTTGTTTGTTGGGGTTTTTTTGTTGGTTTTTTTTTTTTTTTTTTTAATTTTTTTTTTTATGATCTNTATAATGCTTTCCAAACAGGACCAGCACTCTTCCGAAATGGTAGTAAAGCCTTAAGGGGGTTACTGTTAACCTCTTCATCCTCAACTCATGAACGCTCACCCATTTTCATGCGGTAGCTTCACCTTCCACCCACAAAGAGGCAGAAGCTGCAGGAGGTGAACAGGCTTTGTGGCATCAGGGATGATGAAGAGAAGTGCAGTGGGATCTTAGCTAAGAGCACAAGCAGCATGGAGGAAAGAAGGAAGGTTCAACAGAGGAGAAGGATGGGGATATGGTCTTCCAGAAAAGAGGAGAAGTAGAAGCTTTTGAGCTCTGTGAGGAGGGAATGGCTCCATCCTCATCTGCAACTGTTCTTGCAGCAAATGAACAGGGGCCTGGCATTAGGAGGAGGAATAAATTCTGCTAGGAGAAGATTTCAGACCACAGAGGCTGTTGGACTGAGCAGTATTAAGAAGAGTCAATGGTGAGGCTCTTTTCTGTGGGACAAAGGCACCTGTTCACGGGCCAGACGTGTTGTCCAGGAGGAGTTGCTGCTGGCCTCGGGTCTGGTTCTGTGATGCTGCAGAGACTGCAAGGCTCATATAGGCTTGGGTTTTTTCTCCTTGCTGGTCATCTATGTGGGAACTAATGGAAGGACAGATGGTGGTGGTGTACCTCAAGTGGATCAGGTGAGCTCTGGAGGGGTGCTAGGAGGAAGTGGAAGAGTCCAAGTGGTATTTTCCTCAGCCCACTGGGCAAGGGCAAAGCTCTGAATACGTGTATGTGAATTCTGCTGACCAGCATGCAGCTGTGCAATTGACATTGCCAGTAAAGCTTCAGATCCTCTGATCACCATGCGCCAGGAGAAGAAGGAAATCAGTTGACAAAGAGAGGGAAAACCGCCTTTGCAAACAGACTTGCAAGCCTAAAGAAGTGAGCGTTAAACTAGGTTTACTGAGGCAGAAGGACCATAGATGCCCTGGCTGCAAAGGGAGGAGGTATTCATCAGAGAAGACATCAGGAAAGGTTTTCACGTTCCTGTTCAGAAGGCAGACCATTCAGAAGTTTGCTTCAAATACCTATATGTGGAAACAAGAAGAACTGAAAGTCGATGTGCAGTCGCATGCCTATGATATGATCGGAGCCATGGGGACCTGGCACACGTGACTGGAGTACAGTCCTTGGTGGGTACAGGCTCTTTGAAAGGGCTGAGCAATGAAAAGAGCAAGGGGATTTGTGATATATGGAAAGGCATGATTTGACTGCAATGAGCTCTGGTGCCAAACTGGAGAAATGTCTGTAAAGACTTGAAAAAGGTCAGAGGGAAATAATTTCTGTGGTATCAACACTGGGATATGCTACAAACTGCCTGAAGTGCGTTTGGATTCCCACCACGAATTAGTGGAAGGATCCTGATCATGGGCCCTAGTCTTCATGGGAGATGACATCCACACAGCTGTCTTCTAAAATTTCTAAATTATGTTGGCGACAATTTCCTAATGAAAATGCTAGACAGGGTGAGCAGGAGTAATGACCTGTTTGCCTAGTGTGTACAAACAGGGAAGAATGACAAATCATAGAGTCATAGAATCATAGAACAGTTTGGGTTGGAAAGGACCTTTAAAAGTCATCTAGTTCAACTTGCTCTGTGATGAGCAGGGACACCGTCAACTAGATCAGGTTGCTCAGAGCCCTGTCCAGCCTGATCTTGAATATTACTAGGTATATACCACCTCTCTGGGAAACGTGTTCCAGTGTTTCACCACCCTTATTGTAAAAAAATTTCTTCCTTATATCTAGTCTAAATCTACGCTCTTTTAGTTTAAAGCCATTGCTCATTGTCCTATCGCAACATGTCCTGCTGACAAGTTTGTCCCCATCTTTCGGGGGGGGCCCCCTTTAATTACTGAAAGGCTGCAATAAGGTCTCCTCAGAGCCTTCTCTTCTCCAGGCTGAAGAACTGCAATACTCTTAGCCTGTCCTCATAGAAGGACCATTTTTATGGTCCTCCTCTGGACCTGCTCCAAGAGGTCCATGTCCTTCTTAAGCTGGGGGCTCCACAGCTGGACGCACAACTCCAAGTGGGGTCTCATGAGAGCGGTGTAGAGGGGCAGAATCACCTCCCTTGACCTGCTGGCCACACTTCTTTTGATGCAGCCCAGGATATGGTTGGCTTTCTGGTCTGTGAATACACATTGACGGCTCATACCCAGCTTTCCATCCACCAGTCCACCCAAGTCCTTCTCATCAGGGCTGCTCTCAATCCCTTCATCCCCCAGACTCTTGATACCAAGGGTTGCCCTGACCCAGGTGCAGGACCCTGCACTTGGCCTTCTTGAACCTCATGAGGTTCACATGGGCCCAATTCTGGAGCTTGTCCAGGTCCCTCTGGATGGTATCCATTCCCTCAAGTGTGTTAACCACACCACTCAACCTAGTGTCGCCTGCAAAATTGCTGAGGGTGCACTCAATCACACTGTCTATGTCACTGATGAAGATATTAAACAAAGCACTGGTCCCACTATGGACCCCTGAGGGACATGACTCGTCACTGGTCTGGGCATTGAGCCATTGACCACTACCTTCTGGAAGCAACAGTCCAACCAATTTGTCATTCACTGAACAGTCCACCCATCAAATGCATATTTCTCCAATTTAGAGAGAAGGATGTTTTTGGAAGCCATGTCAAAGACCTTACAGAAATCCAGATAGACGACATCCATAGCTCTTACTTTGCTCATTGATGTAGTCACTCCATCATAAAAGGACCCTAGGTTGGTCAGGCAGGACTTGCCCTTGGTGAAGCATGCTGGCTGTCTCAAATCACCTCCCTGTCCTCCATGTGCCTTAGCATAGCTTCTGGGAGGATCTGTTCCATGATCTTCCCAGGCACCGAGGTGAGGCTGACAGGTCAGTAGTTCCCCGGGTCCTTCTTTCTACCCTTTTTAAAAATGGGTGCAATATTTCCCTTTTTCCAGACACCAGGGACTTCTCCTGACTGCCATGAGTTTTCAAATATCATGGAGAGTGGCTTGGCAAGTCCATCATCCAATTCCCTCCAGGACTCTGGGATGCATCTTGTCAGGTCCCATAGACTTCTGTACGTTCAGGTTCCTCAGGTGGTCATGAATCTCATATGTGGCAAGGGATGGCTTCAGCAACCAGAAAATGATGGAGTTCAGGACCCAAAGGAAAACTGGGCAGGTGAATAGCAGAGTTAGGGCTCTGTGCTGTGGGATATTGGATTCTGGGCTATTCTGAAAGCTGCTAGACAGAATCCCTGGGATTTCTCCCAAGGGGAGAAATACTGAGGAGAGGTGGGGGTTTTTTGAGAAAAAACTTATTTGAAGGTTAGGAACAAATAATCCCATTATGGAGGAGCACTGGGAATTTTGGCAGAGGGTTCTGAATTGAAGAGGAAAATGGGAGGATATAGGAGCTGGAAACAAGGGCCATCAAAGAGGAGGATATGAGCATTGCTGAGACACTTTGGGGTGAAATCAAGAAGGGCAGTCAGCCTCACCTAAGTTTCTGGAAAGATCATAAAGCACATTTTCACAGAATTAATTTCTAAACGTGAAGGACAGGCAGATAATTGGTAACAGTTAACTCAGATTTACCAATGGAAATTCCCGCTTGTCTGACCTGCTGACCTTCGGTGAAAAAACGTGTCTGTGTGGGTGTGATGAAAGAGGTACATGTGATATACTTAGTAGTGCTCGTAAGCAACAATGTGTTTTCATTCCAATGAATGCCATCTGATAGCATAAATGTTTTTCAATCTTTTTTGGTAAATTATCATGGAATATTTTTTAAAAAAATATTTCCAAATTACATCTGAACTCTCTATTTCCACTTCCAGAAATTTACCTGAACAATGTGAAGTTTAAAAAGGAAGCTCCCATATATAAGCACTATTAAAACCCACTTCACTTTGCCCCAATCATTTGAAAAAGGTAGAATATTTTCTTTGCTTAAATGTTTCCCATTAGCACCATATTCTTACGAAACGTCAAAGAGACAATACAAATAAATAAATAAATACATACATGCATAAATAGTTTTTCTTTGTTCATACTTAACATACTTTCCCTGTTCATCTTTTCCAGTGATGCCAGCAGCTTCCTAGCTCTGTTTCTGAGGTATTTTCCTTCTTGCTATATCCGAGAAAATTAGATCATTTGGAGCATGGAGTCCTATCATGAAGAGTCAGATAACATACGAGTTTCCTTATCTTCTGTAGGACTAAAAGCTTTTCCTCTAGCTTTGATCATTTGGGTAGTGATATAAAAATGAGTAAGCTTTAACTGCGGAGATTCAAAATGGACTCCACAAGTGCCAGAGGGAGACTCTGAAAATCAAATTATTATCTAAACGGCCAAATATGGGATATTTTTCAACGTTTACCTTTTCAATAGGTTTTAAACCTGAGAAATATGTTTATTGACAAATGCTTCAGCAAGGCACCACAGTTACTGTGCTTATAGGCTTGAGTTACACATATGATTGTATTTATGATTCTTATTATTTATAGTGACTTTGAAGAACAATGAAGAATAACTCCTTACTGTGCTTGGTATATGAAACTGCTGTAAAATGAGTCCAGAAAGAAAAAAAAAAAGGAGACTTTTATGGACAGCTGTCAGAAACAGTTAGCTTATAAGCAAATTATTGTGCAATATTAACCAGAAACTGAAGAACAGAAAATAGGAATTTGTGACAAAATGTTTCCTGAGATCTGTGCTGTAGATTTTATAATGCAGAGTAGTTTATATTCCATACTGAGCAAAGCCAGTATGGGACAAAGCTTAGGGACATTCTTCTCCATTGCTTCAGTTTTATCCTATTCCCTCTCCTTAAATCAGCAGTACTCTACTGGCAGAAATGTAAAGAATTGTAACCTATTACCTGAATCAAAACCATTAGCAGGCAAATGCAGACAGCACATTTTCACAAATAAGAAAGCACATTTATAATAACTTGCTATTTTCTTTTTTCTGTGTTTGTGTATGCACATGTGCACGTGTGTGCATGTTAAGTCTGAACCTGCACCGAGAACCTAAAATTACATACATGTTATTTTCAGATATTCCACTACCTAATTAGCTCAGATGTTTGTGCATGTCATCTGTCTTGTTTCACTGTGCTAGTGCATATGCACCAGCAATTGGAGAAAACAGCTTTATCTCCCTGGTTAGGTTTATTTTTCTTAATAGAAAAGAAAAAAAAAAAAAAGCTGCTTACTTGCTTTGTAATCTGATGCTTTATTCTGTGGGCATGCTTTATTGCACAATGTCTTGCACTTTAGCATTTGGATACGCTGTCTGTTTTCCAGATGTGCCTTTGTTCCTTTATTTGTTTTGCAGTTTTCTCCTGACTTCATGCAGCCTTGTATGAGTTACTAACAGCTGGCTGAAGATGCCTGGTCAGACTGAACATTTCTTTGGTTTTATAACTTTAATTGACAAGTGAACAGCAAACGAGCAAATCCACAAATACTCTGAGATGGTGATAATAAACAAAACTTAGCAGATGATACACTAATGTCTCATTATGATCTCTTGGTCTACCTGGTACACCCAACTTGCAGTAAGTCTGCATGTTTCTTTAAACTATATGAGAAAATAGGTTCATTAAGGATAAATCTAAACCATTGGCAAGATTTGTCTTACAGCGCTTCCTGATTTCCCCCAGTTGTCCAGACTAGGGAGCTGGCTTGTCTATATGCCACGTGTACCATGCCTGGACTTCCATTGCATTGAAATCAGGCTGCGGACAACGAGAGAGGCCAATGTGAGAAAAGTTAAGTCATGTAGTCAGGCCTCTTGTATGGATGTAGTCTTTATGGGACCACAAGTGGTGCTATTTTGTGTTCTTTTGCAAAGGTAGAAACACTGTCTTTGTTACATCTAGTTTAATCTTTGCACATAGCTCAAATTTTTCTAGTGACAAATTTTAAGAAAAAGATGAAGTGGAGAGATAGTACAGCTCCATTGAAGCAGTGCTGCTTCATACCAGCAGGCAGTCTGGTCCCACATGTCAGATTGGATTATGGGCTACATCCTGGCTACAAGGTACCATCAGGTTTACTGACTGGTTATACTTTCTGCTACAAAAAGCCCACAGACTGAAACACAGATGACTGGAAAAAAAGCAAAACAAACTGTTATGGGATACGCGGACTTTTCCACCCCCCTCCCAGCAGAATCAGATCCACAGTGACTCCTCCACCCTGGTTTTCACCAGCCCTTCTGTATTTTCCTTAGTTTAATTCTATTTGACCTCTTTATGAAAACAGCTGCAGAGCTATACTGTATGATGGGATAAAAAGACATCAGTCATAAAAGAGGAACTTTATCAGAGTGTTTACTAAAATGAGAAAACTGGGAAGCCAAAGATAAAAACTTGTATTCTTAATGTCCAGCAGCATCTTGAACTATGCCCAGAAAAGAAAAATAATTAAATGAACAAGAAATGCCAAAAGCCAATGGCTCTACTTTGCTTTTCATTCTTCTGTCTCCTTTATTTAATAAATTATCTGCTCTGAATACAGAGATTAATAAAAAGCTCATGATAGAGATTAACATTTTGTTCTATATTCATTGTTTCACCTCACGTAAAATGGAAACTGGAAGCACTTTGTTAAATGGACTGAAAATTTGAAAGGTTGTGTAATTTCACTGTACCTTCTAGAAGTACCTCTCTACAATTAATCTGAAAAGCTGTTTTGTAGCTGCCAAAAGCAGTTTCTCCTCAAGGATTCTTGCACACCTTCCAGTCCAACAATATGGTACAGTGACTTTGTCCTCTCCTCTCCTCTCCTCTCCTCTCCTCTCCTTAATTTAATTTAATTTAATTTCATTTCATTTCATTTATTTCATTTCATTTGTAGTGATTTATGGTTTTAGAGTTAAAATCCTGTCACACCTGGTTGGAGTAGGCAGCATGTGCTGCATGAGGGAAAGGAGGAAGGACTACAAAGGAGTGCAGAACATGCATGAAAAGACCATTTACACACAAGTAGAATTCTGGGTTTGCAATGACCATTTAGAGAAATACTTGGAGGGCAAAAGATGCAAATATGCTGAATGATAGGAAAAGCTAAGGTTGCTGAAATAAAATTGAATACTTTCCATTGACAGTGCTACTGTTAGAATTTAGAACTTCATTCTTGTAATGTCTAAATCTAGTTACTTGAACACAGTTAGGATAGTCAGTGCACTCTTACCTTTGACTCCCTTTGTAATGTCTTTCTATGGTGCAATCAAAAGTCAAACTTCTATCTGCCCTGTATCATTGAAAATATTCCACGTAGAAGGACTTGCTTTAAAAGGGCACTGTGTTTTGAATTATCATATTTCTTTTAAATAATTATAGTTCAAGTGTTACTGGGACATCAATATCTTTCTGTAAATTCTTCAAATTGTATTTGTTTTTCTATATGTACGCAGGGCTTTTAGTAGCTGATGAAAATGAGGTTAGATGTTAGATGTCCACTGTGTTAAATACAAAGCTGTTTTTTTCATGTGGTTTTTTTTCTTAGTCAGTTTTATCTTAGTTTCCATGGTGGGGTAGAAGGAAAACTGACAACCTTAGTCCATTTTGCTAAAATGTCTTTTGGTCTTGTAAAGCACAGATTACATTTCAGAAACCTTTCTCCTAGTAGGAATATATATTTTTTCTGGTTCATATGGTGGTTAAAAATGTTAAAATTCTTATAGAATGGAAATTCCATTTTATAGCCTATTCGGCATTTGCTGGCAGATCACTTTGGGCTCTGATCATTGAACACATTGTCAGAAAGCAGAGTTCAGGTTCTTGTCTTTCATAAAGAGACAAGCACAGTACTCTATGATACGATAGTTTTCTTTAGTAATAAATATTGTAAGGACCTAGAAAGCTTGCAGATGACACCAAGTTAAGCGGGAGTGTTGATCTGCATGAGGATAGGGAGGCTCTACAGAGAGACTTGGATAGATTGGATCAATGGGCCAATGCTAATGGAATGAGCTTCAACAAGGCCAAGTGCCAGGTCCTGCACTTGGGCCACAACAACCCCATGCATCGCTACAGGCCTGGGGAAGTGTGGCTGGAGAGCTGCCTGGCAGAAAAGGACCTGGGGGTTCTAATTGACAAGCGGCTGAATATGAGCCAGCAGTGTGCCCAGGTGGCCAAGAAAGCGAATGGCATCCTGGCTTGTATTAGAAATAGTGTGACCAGCCCAAGTAGGGAGGTCATTGTCCCCCTGTACTCAGCACTGGTGAAGCCACACCTTGAGTGTTGTGTCCAGTTTTGGGCACCTCAATACAAGAGAGAGACTGAGGTNTGAATGTGTTTAAGAGTCGTTTAGATGTGGTGTTAGAGAATATAGTGTAGGGGAGAACTTTGTAGAGTGGTGTTGATGGTTGGACTCGATGATCCCAAGGGTCTTTTCCAACCTAAATGATTCTATGATTCTATGATTCTAAAGCTGTAATTCTTCTCTCTCCTTCTCTCTCTCCCTCTGCCTCTAACCAGTTGGTGTATTAGCTCTTCTAACAGAGACAGGAGTAGGAAATCTTTTCATTTCGTGTATGAAATTTCTCAGTTGAATTGCCTGGAGGTTTTTTTCTTCTTTTTTTTTTCCTTTTTTTTTTTTCTTCTGAGTCTATAAAGTGGGTGGCATGAAAAAAGCGGCACTTACTGTTACTATGGTAAAGTACAGAACTCACTGCAGTGCTCACTGAATTGGAGATATTTAGAGGAATAAGAAATGAAGAAGTGTTCATTTTATTCACTGTCTCCATTTTACGTTAGTACATAAAAATATCTTTTTAATCTCGAAAAGAAATAGTCCAACTGTGCATTCATGACACAAACACCTGCTGGCCATTAAGTTTGTGATTGGCAGTTACTGAATTTTGTTTCCAGATTTCTCATTGTATAACCTTTGGTTTGAGCAAAGAAGGTAGTGAAAAGTAGTCTGTGCTTTCCCACTAATATTGAGGGTTCTGAAATAAAACATTCTCTGTTAAAATATTATATGTTGAACCTATGGATTTAAGGATGTGGGTTTTAGCATTCTGTTTCTTTTCCGATTACGACTCACAGGTAGCATCTGAAAGCAAGAGAGGATATAAGATACCAAGTAATAGTGATGTAGTAGGGATTTCCAGGATAACTATAACTGATTCAATATGTCTACATATGCGTAGATATATTTTTTGCTGCCAAACAATGTTAGTTTGGGACACAGAAGCCCCATCTGTCTTTGCTTCTCGACGAAGACAAATTAGCCTGGACATGCATGTCAGCATGCTGATGCAGACATGTTGTGTCTAGCACCGGAGCTAGCACATCCAAAGGGACCTTGGGTAGCTCTGTATGTCTTTCCTTTGCCTCTTACAGCAATAACATAAGAAATTGCAAAGGGAGACAGCTATTGATTCATTCATAGAGCCAGATCAAATAAGTCAGATGACTTATCAGCTTCTTTCAGAAGCTGAGAGACTTATGAGCAGGCAGGGAAGATTTTGAAAGGCAATTAAACTTCCGAGATAGTGAAGGCTAAGGTTTGTATTTTCTTAGTTCTAGTTACACTAATAACAGAGGCAAGGAGCAAGCTGTACCTATTTATAAACAAAAATGTTTCTAGAGCTTAAGATGGATATTTAAAAAAATTGTTTTCATGATGCTCCTTTGTGGTAAGAGGATGGCAATGGAGAGGAAGGAGTGTGACCCCTTAGGTAAGGGATGGTATGACAGACCAAGCCCAACTACGTCTAGTTTTCATCTTCCTGTAACCAGTGATTAAAGAAAGCAGCTATGTTTTCCTCCTAAGGTCTATTATATGTAGGCTTAAGACAGAGGATTTACTTAACGTTTTCTTTTATTGGGTAAACATTACCAAGAATCTGCAGAGGTGTAGGAGGCCGGTATTCATATCACACTTGGCTGGTTTAAAAGGGAAAAATCTGATCCCGTAATACACATTTTTAAAACCAATCTTTAAAGAGTGGCCATGAAACAATAATGGAATAAATGTCAGATGAATACTACATTTTTTGAAGCTGGTATTTAAGGTAGCGCAATTTTTTAAATGTTTCCAGTGAGTGACAAAGTGACAAATTTTCTTATCTTCATTATGAAATGCTTTATTCCTATATACTCAAAGATTAACCATTACAGACCACACATAAACTAATTGTTATCTTTTCCCATTGTGCATTATAACATTGATTACTTCAACTTGTTTTTACTTACAGTGCAGTTGGTGATTTCTGCTTGTCATGGAGGAAAATAGAAGGAAATATAAACACCTAGGGTGTCTAACTATCAAGCTATCTAACTGGAGAAGAGTTGGGCATTTAGCAACAAATGAAACATGGACACATGTATGTTGATAAGGCTTACTTTCAAAGTCCTCAGGTAGAAATTGGATATTTTATTTGATAAGAAAAGTCACCTTATATAGACATTCTGCACCAGGACAAGAAACTGGCCAAATCCATTCAACCCAACACATTTTAAAAATACTTAGAAAGAGACAGTACTTAGATTATATGTTGATTTGATATTGCACATGATGATGACTTATTTTTTGTCAAATTTAGTTAACTTGTCTTCCAGGTTCTTATGGGGCCTGATGGTGAGCTGAACAGATTGTGACCATGTAAGTCACAATAATAAATAATAAATAATAAAATAAGTCACGACATTTTTTATTTAGAACTAAATCACTGGGAAAAAGATTTTTCCCCTTGGATCTCAAATTTGATAAGAGAAAGTCACTCTGAAATTGATTAAGATGAAGCACAATACTTGGAATTTCTAAAGACTCTGTGTTACTCTATGCCATTCATCTCACAAGAATGTATTGAGCTTACTGTATTTATCTTGCAACCACCTCATAGTTCTGGCTCCAGTGAGACAAGTTATTGGGAGGGCAATAAAGCATATGCCGAAATCCCAGAGAAAAAAGTAGTTTCACAGAATATTTAGAGATTGCATCGGTCGAGTTCAAAGTGTAGCAGACTCCCAGCTGAGAATACATAAGGGTCAGAGAAGCTGCCAGAAGGAATTGGTTTGATTCCATGATGAGCAGAGTAATTTATTTTGGCTCCCAAAGGAGGATGCAGCACAGGAGGAAACACTTGAGGCTGTATTATGAAGATATGGCAATAGGTTTGGGCTTTTGGTGTGAGGTCTTTGATTTATCTTTGGAAGCCAACAAATAGAATTTCATAGTATGTCTGAAATACTCAAAACCTCTTCTGATTTGGGTTATGGAAACGTGTCACTTGAGCTGTACTCCTCCACCATATTCAAAGAATTACACGTATTTTTACCAAGACTGATGGAATAACAAAAAGAGAAATATTTTTTAATAAATATGAAATAAAGAAAATAATAATAAGTATTTGCTAGACTACAAATATATTTTTAATAGTGAAAATTAAATCACTTCCATGGCAATATTAAAAACAAGATTTGCCATTTTGACTTATTCAGGGTTTTATAATTTCAAGTCTTGCTTTTCAGTTTTTATGAGCTACAAAACTTGCATTTGCACAGCCATGATGTGCAATTCTGACACTTCCAAGTCTACCAAAAGCTTCTGTTTAGCATCTTTTTGAATTCTTAAATACACTGTGAGAACCACCTCTTTAGAGGAGGTATCAGTGATGAGATATTAATTTCTGAACTGGAATTGTGTTTGAATTACACAATACACAGGAATATTACACAAGAATAAGTTGAAGGATATGACTTCACTTTTCTTGGCAAATTACTTAACCACCACTAAACTGATAGGAATAGTGGTATAAGCGTGGTATATAAAAATTAAGAGTATAAATACCTATTTGTGTGGAACCTCATCATTCCAGATCAAAACTTGTCAGTTCCTTTCAAACCTCAGATTCACACAGCTGTCCAGAACAGACCGTTTTTAATATACATGCAGTTTTCCCTGGGATATTTCACTTTTCAAATCATGTGACTGAAATAATTTTGTAACTTCTACCAAACTTTCATCCTCTGCCCAGAGTAATGAATAAAGGGCAGTACCTCCCGGTTTTCAGGGTCCCTGCTGTGATCAGTAATGAATTTAATTTCTGGGGTGGGTCCCCCGTCTGTTCCCATGAGCCAAGTTTCTGCAAACTATATTTCAAATTTGAATGAGAAGATGGAACATAAAAGTTCCAGGAAAAGGATTTCCCTAGCCTTCTGGAATCATTCATATCAGTGTTCTCAAATGTCTCCCTCAAAATTAAATGTAGAAATCCTGTATTGGATTTGAAAAGGAAAACCAAACCAAAATAATAATAAAACCCCTAAAGAGCAGTGCAATGAAGGTCAATTAATTTCCACAAAGAATTATATGAAACAATTGCCTGCTTGGGCATGACAGACTAGAAAGGTTACTCTTGTGTAATCTATTTCTTTACTGTAAAAAAATATGTAATGTTGTTGATAAAGGCTGAATAAAATATGTGTAGAATCATACTGATTTATCTCTTATTGTTCCCTGGATACATGTGAACTTAAAAAAAACACCCACTGCTGCATTTAAGTTTTTATCAGTGACATTTCAGGCGTTACCAATGTCATATTTTATCTCTTGTAGACAAATCTTAGGAAGTAGTGAAGCTTTCATAAAGATACACAAAAATAAATTGAGGGCTTTTTTTTGCATTATATTGTGAACGCTATTTGTTAAAGGGAATGTTTTGGGTGAACTAGTGTTAGGAAAAAGAATAATCCTAGAATTTAGTCTCAATCTGCATGTTTATGAAATGGACACATTTCAGCTTTTATTTATCCATTTATTTTGAGGATAAGAGAGAGGAAAAGTCTCCTTCACCTGAAGAACCACCATGCTGAATGTAGAGATAAATACTGAGTATGTGAATTGCATTGCAACACTTCACATTGAAGTTTTCAGTAATTCAAATTCAGGAAAAAAAAATGGAAGACACATATACCAAACCCCTGAAGTATTTGAGAAATAGCATTTGTTCATTTTTGGAAACCTTTGATATTGAATACAGTTCTATAGGTGATTTCTGTCCAATAAACGGACAGAAATCAGGGAGAGATGGAAACCAAGATTCATAAGTTCTTTCAACCTCTCCATCAGAAAGGTGGAGGGAAAATTTTCTCAAAGGGAAGAGTTTAATCATAAAGTTTTAGTTTTAATAATGCTCTCTTTCCAAATTCTTCTCTAAGCACCACAGAGGCAGCTGTCAGCTAATGCACAGTTCTAAGCATACCTTCTCTTAGGACTTAAATAGGGTCAACCTTTTTGAAAATCTGACCCTGGCTTTATAGTCTAAACCCACTGAAAACGTATTAGTGGTTTATGGCTCAGCATACGTGACTTTTACATGGAATCTTGCATCCCTGCTCACATCTCTCTGCAGCAGCACTCTGACATACTCCATTGGCATGTGTGAAACAGCTTGTCTCTTGGTGAAGCCACGGAGGACTTGTTCATGGGAGTACCATGTAGATCACTACTGCCTTAAGAGGTATGTCAGGTTTTGAAGTTGGTTGAGCCCCACTTCGCCCCTGTTCTAGGGAGCACATGTACAGAAATACAGTCTGTGGGTTTGTCCTCATGTCAAGAGTTTAAAAGGTCATAAGAATTTTCAGGTACTCCAGCACTGTCTCTGGGCTCTTGAGCTGAGACAGAGGTATTGGTGATAGTGTCTTTTAGAGATGTTGCTGTCATTGCTCCAGGTTCTGAGCAAAGGAAGGTTTTCAAAAGACTCTCATCATTTTTTGGTGGGACACTATATTGTTATGTTAGACTTCTCTTTTTGAAGTTTTGCATATACCCAGTTGAAAGAAGAACTGTGTTGCACAAAGAGTTGGTTCAGCATGGCATCTGACACCAATCTCAGCCTTTGCTGTCTGTCACGCTTAGCCTGCAGCTAGCAGTGGAGCTCACTACTGGGAGCAGTTCATCCAATTTTCTATGTTGTTCTTATAAGGATCTGAAGCCTTGCTCTGCTCAGAGATGAACTTCGCATGTCCTTCTGAACGAGCTAACCCAGCATTCCCACTGCCCCACTGAGATCTTCATCCTTGAGGTTCTTCTGAATGCCTGGGAAATAGCACCCAGCTACAGACCCCTACATTATGTCCTCTCTCTGGTAGTATAGAACTGTTAAATTATAATTTTCTTTCCTTCTCAGAGTCCCCTGTGGAAGAGGAGATTGAAAATACATGATCAGACAACTGTTGCAGCTGCAGTCTCTCCTCCACCACTTGCCTCCGCAAGGAGACAGTGGATTCAAGAGGCATACATGTAATGCATACTTCAGGTGCTGAGGGGTGGGATGAGACCACCAAAGGGGATGATCTTATCCCCTAGCCCTTGAGAACATCACTCCTGATTTGGCAAGGAATAGGGTTGTCAGAAAATTTATATGCTGAAATTTTGGGAAACTAAGGGTAGTTATCTTTTTGTTACTGATGATCCTCAGTAACCGCTACCCCTCCTTGTTCAGCAGAACTCTGTTCTTCAATGAAGAGCAGCAAGTGTAGACTATTTTATCTTAGTAGCAGCATGCTCTGCCCCCAGCAGCTATGTATGAATTCTTAAATGTGGAACACTGGGAAAGTTACAGGTTACAACAGTCCAGTTAGTTTTCAGAGCAGAAACTCTACTGATCTTCCCCCCCGCCCGCCCCCCGACACTGACAGTGCTCGTTTTCTAAGTGACACTACTGCTCTTTTAAGTGACACTACTGCTCTTCCAAAGTGACAGTAGCAGCTTCTTTCTCTTCCTTATGTTCTCCCCAGCTGTCTGTGTGTCTCGTACTTGCGGATTTTCAGCAATGGTCCCTTTGCAATGGCCAAAGCTCACAGGGCATGTATGCCTTTCGGTTGCCACTTTCCAAAGGAAGGCACAGGGTTCCCTTTGCTCTTGTTGACATGCCTCTGCCCTGGGCTTTTGCACCATTCTCAGTATGGCGTTGCTGAGCTTATCACAAGCACCATTCCTTTTCTTTTGCCAGAGAGGTATCAACTTGCTTTTCATGTGTTACTTTGCTTTTTCCCCACTAGGTATGCTTCTATTATTTCCTTTGACAGGAGTTTGCTAATGCCATTTTTGCCCTTGTACAGCAGGTCTTTTCCTCCCTTCCCTTCACTGCCCCTGTTGCTCCCTGCAGCAGACTTTCCAGGGTCTGTCCTGCACTGGCTTTCCACTTTGCCAAGAGGACAGACAATTTCTTCTTCCTCTGCCTTATTCTCTCTAGCTATTAACTTCCCATTTGCCTTTTCTTGCTTGCTGCTTTTCTCTATACATGGCCACATCCTCCCACCCTTCATAAAACCAGTATTTTGTAAAACATCTCATGACCTGTGCTTCTGCTGTGTTCTTTCGTGCCTATATTTTCTAACTCTAGTACCCACTGCTGGATGACAACACTGAATACCATGCATTCGCAGCACAGACTTCTTCCACAGACTTACTACACCATACCTTTGTACAGAGACTGCTGAAACTCTTCCCATCTTCTTGCTCTGTTCTCCTGCTAGTCACTCTCCTTTTTTCACTCCCATTTTGACGAATTAACTTTTGAAATATAGCTATTGAATCTTTCCCTGTGTGAATTCAATCAGCAATGTGCTCCCCTCTCAGGACCACCTCTTGCCTTACAGTAGCTGCTGACTGCCCATTGTGCCGTGTTTAACTCAGAGCCCAGTCCTCTTTGCTGCCATAAAGACCTCTGACCTTTCATACCACTCTTCCACAAACAGTTTCTAAGTTCCTGCTTTTTTATGTGCTTGTGACCTTCTTTCCTCTAAACTCAGAAGATGTCTTCTCTGTACTTTTTCTTGTTTTGCAAGCTAGGTAATGACAAGTGGTTATCAAATTCTGAAGGGAAGAGTTCACCAACTTTAAGGACCTCTTCTAGATAATGAAGCTTTTAGGTTAGATAGTGCTGGTGGGCTTATGCAGTGGATTTTGTGAATGGCTTTTTCTTTCCCTTTGTCTCAGGCAATTATAGCAACCTCTGCCTCTTTACTGTCCTATCACGTGCACAAGTTAACTAGTTGGCTATTTTCTGCCTGAAAACACCAGAAAAATCGATCCCTTCTTTGCCCACTGAGAGAACATATTATTCTACACTGTAGTATTTCCCACATCAATTTGGTTTCTTATTGTCCTGGATGACCCAGGCACTGTCCAACTCCAGAGACCACTGTACTTGCCATATTTTAAGAGGTCAGACTCTTGGGATCTGATCCTTTGCCACTGTAGCTGCATTGCAGGTTCTTGGCACAGCGCTTTGAAAGCTGCCCTTCATCTTGGACAGTTCTGCTCCCCCTGTTTGCCATCCAGCACTGCAGTCTCCATTCAGTCTCCCCACCTGTGCTCCTCCTGGACCTCCTCTGGAGCACAGGCACAGCTCTGTTCATGAGCAGCTCTTCTTGCAGGAAGGAACTCCTCTCATCATGTCTTAGGTTTCAGAAAGTGATATACCTAGCTGCCATGCATTACTGAATAGTTCTTGAGAAGTTGTGCCAAAACTTACATCTGTGAATTAGTAACCCCCTGTAATCACAGAAAAACTTTTCAAATCTCCAGAAAATCATGGGAATTTATGCCTGCAGCTTTGAAATTTGGTGTTAATAAAAGCTTGGTGTGGCATGGATAGCATTTAAACAGCATGATTAATTTAAAATCAGTAGAGGAAGGGGCTTCAAACTCATAAGAACTAGATGAGTGTGGGATATGCAAATTGAGATGGAAATCCTTGCTAGAGAGACCCTCCCAACAAGGCATTTTGGTGTGGCTGCATAGATTTTGTGCACTGAGGAGGCCAAGCTCTGCTCATTGCACTTCTACTGGTGTGTATCTGTACACACATAATACAGCATCAGGTCCCTAGCCCAAGGAGGAAAATGGCATCTTGCTTCATTGCTCCTTTGACCATGGTAGACTCATGTTTTAAAATCTGTTTTAGATATCTACCACAAACATGTCTTAAGGGATCTAAGGAAGTGAATGGCTAAGAAGAGGTCATGAGTTTGATGTGAAGTCTTTTGTACTGATTTCAACAGGATTTGGAGATTCAATATAGGAATTTAATATGGTTTGAATCCAGCTTAGTGAGGAGAGGGACAAGAGTTGTTGGGTGATCTTTTTCAAGCTCTTCCGCTTTCAGCCTTCATGACACACGATAAAGTCCACCATGTTGCACAAATTTTCTTGTGGAGTTTTTTTTTTATACATCACAAAAAAAATTTCTCTGTATGTGAGTGCTACTATTGCTAGCTATCTCTCACCATAAATATTCATGGAACCTTTGAAGATACTCATCTTAGACATGAATCATAAAACTTTTTGGTCATTCAGATAGAAAGACAGATATTTCATAAACATGACACTCTTTAAAATATCCATACTGTTCAGTAGTTTTAGTATCCTATAATGGTTTTATATGAAACAGAAGAAAGATCAATTGTGAATGCTTATTTTAAAAAATGATGGTGATAAATCATATAAATTAAAGATGTGCTTTTTCCAGTAAAATAATCAGTGAACATTAACAGTGTAGCATGCTGTAAATTATGAGGCATCATTAAATCTCTTTAACAACTGAGAGTTTTTGAATTGAAAAGAGTCACAGAATTGAGCATTAATTATAAAGGCATAAGGAAATAAGCTTCTGGGTTTTATGTCACATTGCACTTAGATTTATAATTTATCCTTTTTCTTTTTTTAGTTTGAATTCAACTTGCTCTGAATAAGGTGTATTGTACAGACATTACATCTAAAATAGAGGAGATTTTCTTGGCTTTCTGACAAATATATGGCTACCATAAATTAGAGATGTTTCTCTGAATGGAAGGAATTAAAAGCCTGGATGAAAAGATCTCGAAGTAGATGTGAATGGACTTGCATGGCTACTCCACATTGCTTAATGCAAAAACCCACATAAACTGCTGAATCAAAGTAGCTACATTTGAGTGTACGTATTATCAAGAAAACTCAGGTATTGTGAGGGAAGTGTCAAGCCAGCTAATATACATTCCAGATTTTCATTATCACTGTGCAAAGGACAACACAGAAATTTCACATCTTTTTAAATTTAAAAAAGTGTAGAGAGCTGAAAGATGTGTAGTGACCCTTCCTCTTGTCGTCATGCAACTGGATAATTCTGCTGAGAGATGGAATATGCATGAGCACATATTCTCTGTAACCCTTCCCAGTTTCTCTTGGTTGCATTGGTCAAGCTCCGTGCCTATTACCACCCTTAGTTTAGTTGCAGAGTGTGTTTGAGGGAGTTCCTCTTTTGTGTGAACCATGGTGTGGGTGGGTGTGTTGCTGAAATCCCAAGTCTCATCCTGTGCTGGAATAATGATGCAGCTGGAGCAGGCAGCCAGGCTCAGGATCTCCCAAATGTTTTAGCATGTTTCTTTATATAGACTCTGCAACCCAGTTAGAAGAGCCTTTTGTTTCCAAGTGCAAGTAACTCACCTAATCTTGTCTTTTCTCTTCATGAGATGATCAGTAATGTGAACAAAATTCTGGATCGAAAGCAACAGTTCAAATACTCAAATACTAACAGAAATGAGAATCCTCCTCGACCTGTTCCTTCTCAGTGCTGAGCCAGAATACTGAAACTCCATGGAGGAAACTGCCAAACAAGAGAATTTTCCCCTGATACTAGTCATAGTAGAGAGCAGTATATATATGTACAGTAGTATGCATTCATTTACATTAAGTTAGCAGTAAGTTGGAATGTTGAAACTAATTTTTTTTTTTTTAAATCATCCTGAAACATCCTTCGTCATCTGCTGTTCTGTAAGGGAAGAATTCACCATTATGGACCACTAGGTATTGTCTTCAGTTCTGAATTCAAAATGTTTCCAAACGGATCATAGGTGCACGGCTACGTATGTATTTCCAGACACAAGACAGCTAAATAAACACACTGGGTAACTATAGAGTAGAAAAGTGAGTGCTAAAACTCGCTCATGACACAGCAACTTTAACATGATATATTGCTGTGGCTTGCCTATGGCTTGGAAGGAGCAGCTATCCTCTAAAAGGCCAGAAGATGGAAAAGAGATGACTGTAACCAGCAGGAAGACTGGGAGAAAGGGAAGCAGAGCAGGGGAGAGAAAGCCTTGAGAAACATGGTTTGAATACCAGTCTCTGGAAATGTCATTTAAATCAAACACCATCTTTTGAGATTTATGTCTCCTGTATTAATTTTGCATCTATAAGACACCGTTGTTGTTGTTACAGGTAGTGACAAAGCTTCTGAAACCAACAGTAGGCATTTTTCTTTTAGCTCCAAGGCAGTCACAGGGACGAAAGGTATCCTTTGAGAAAGTAATGAATCACAACACAGTTGCATCTGCTCAGACTAGTTAAAAAAATGAAATAATGTGAACAGCAGCTTGTTTACAAATTTTGAGTTCCACATATCACCTAAAGTTATGTTCACCTTCAACACAAGGGTCCAGATACTTTGTTTCTCTTGCCTGCTTTTGCTGTACCGTCAACATGACCTCTCCACCAAGGCCATTTTTTGAGTCTGGAAAAGAATCACCCAAAGAAGGACTAAACCTGCAGTGACTGGAGAGCTAATGTTATGATATATTCTGCTTGTAGTAGAAAAAAGAAGAAAGAGGGCTGGCTGAAGATGCATCAGACAAACTTCTCCTTGTCTGTGACTTATGAACTGGTGTCCTTACCGGCCCAGGATAACTTAGAAAAGCTCATAGGTTCACATGGGAAGAAGAGGGCAATGACATATAGCTTTCCAGACCTTTTTTTCTATTTAATAAGGTCTGCATTTTACCCCACTGTGCAATGGCAAGCCTTTTAGGAACTACGTCTCTTTAAATTCTTCCCTGAAACTGCGTCTTTCTTCCTCAGATGTGAATGTGTTGCATAGGTTACAATACAGTATTTCCCACTGTAAAAAGCTAATTGCTTTTTCCAGACATGGCCCTGAAAATTACCCTCTGTATGCCTATGGATTCAGCCTCAAAATAAGTCTGTGTGGTCAACATTTTTGTTAATGGACATCTTGTGGTTTAACCCTGGTAGGCAGGTAAGCCACACACAGCCACTGATGGACGCCTCCAGTGGGGAGCGAATTGGAAGGATAAAAGTGTCAAAACTTGTGTGTTGAGATAAAGACAGTTTAGCAATTAAAAAAAAAAAAAAAGAAAAGAAAAAAGAAAACAGCAATCGCAACAAAACCCCAACAACGAAAACAAGAACAAGGGATGAAGAAAAAAACCCCAATTGCTCATTACCAACCAACCAATGCTCAGACAATTTCTGAACAATGGCAGCCCTGGCCAGCCTTCAGTGCGCACATTTTATTGCTGAGGATGACATCATACAGTATGGAATATCCCTTTGGCCAGTTGGGTTCAGCTGTCCCAGCTGTGTTCCCTCCCATCTTCTTGTGCACCCCCAACCCACTCACTGGTGGGGTGGGGTGAGGAGCAGAAAAGACCTTGATGCTCTGTAAATGGTGCTGAGCAGTAACTAAAACATCCCTGTATTATCAACACTATTTTGGTCACAAATTCAAAACGTAGCCCTATACCAGTCAGTATGAAGAAGTTTAACTCTATGCCAGCCAAACCCAGTACAATAGGACAGTGTAAACATTGCCTACATGTATTTAAAAATGCACAGGAAAGTTTTAAAATAATTTGAACTCCACCACAGTACAGCCTGCTTTTGGGAACTGAAATTCTGAGAAGTGCTGTCTCAAAACATTAAAGAAAAAAAAAGTGCAGATTTTCTCCATCAGTTAAGCCACTGGCAATATCCCTTGAAAGCTAGTTGCTCTTAGGGTTTTTTAGTTTGTTGAACTCTCAGGTACTGCTGCTAGACCTTTACATCATATAAAGGAGTGTGAAAACTATGTGTAATTTGGCACTTATATGAGCTAAAAATACTAATCCTGTTGGATCAAAGAGACTTGTTCAAAATAAACGCACAAGCAGAGACATAAAATCTTCAGGCTCACCGGAATATTTACAGAATAGGGAGGATATTACTTTTCAGAACAGAGGTCAAATTCATATTCTTTCTGAACTGAAAAATGTACTTCACAGTAGTAGACTATTCATAAAACTTGCCCAAACCAAAATAAATTCTCTGAGAAGGTCATTATTTATCTGTTAGCTTGCCATGCTTACTTCCAGAAGTAAATATAACAAAACCCTCACTGTCCTTACAAAACAGAAGGGACCAGGAAATTATTTTGTTAGAAACTTTTTGGCATATTCATAAGAATACCCAAAAGTTTTGAGTACCTATTAGGTACCTGGAGGAAATCTGCTAACACATATCATGGAAAATCTGGGAGACATACTGATATTATAGAAATAACTGAAATTTTAATGTCTATCAAGAACTTCAGAGTGTTACGAGATAATTCTTAAAGAAAAAAACCCCAACCTGTAAACCCTGTTGAGTTTGTAAGATCATGGTGATCTCATGTAAATCTACTTGTAAAAAAAAAGGGTGAAAAATAGAAACTTTGGTGGGACTGCTTAGTTTGGAAAATATTAATATAGTTTGTGTTCCTAACAAACAAGACTGACTCACAGAACATTCAAAATCTTAAAAAAGTGTGGTATGCATAATGTGCACTCCTTGAAAGATAACTTGCGGACGTCAAAAAACCAATTTTGAGAACATCTTTTCCATAAGAAAGAAGCTTAAATTTTTTATTAATATTTGGATTTCATAAAATAGTCATCCAAAAAATAATAAAATCTACCTCCAGGACAGCCAGTTGACCCTTACCCTTCAAAACCAAAACCTCCATAAAAAGACATTCAAACTGTGTTTCTTATGAGCCAAATACAGAGTTTTACAGAATTTATAGATATTTATGTCCGTTTGGCTGAACTCGGAAGAAAATCCTAAAAGACAGAATTTATATATCAGTTTATTCAGCTGTCTCTACAGTATATATATTATAAGAAATAACAAATCTTTATCTGAGTTCACACTTTGTTCACTGGAAGGACTAAAAATCACACTGAGACAGTATAGAAGGGCTTGGCTGTTCCCCCAGACCTCTCTGAGGAACAGGAAAAGAGATGCTTGAGCGAAGACTTTCTCTGTGAAGTTATTCAAATGGAAGCATGGTCAATTAAATGGGACTCCTGGACATAACCTCTCCCCACACCTCTTCCTATTTTTTTGACCTACAATGAGACAAGTTCTGTTTTTTAAATCTGCTATTTGATGAGACTTTCTTCAACTACTTCACAGCAGTCTGCTGCTTCAGTCCTCAGCTTTAACTCCAATCTCACCTCACCTCGACCTCCTGCCCATCCTTGTTTAGCTCTCCAGGCTGCCTCTTTAAATGCTCAGTCTCCCATTGAATCATCCTTTACAACCCTGCAGTGTCCTCTCTGCTGCAGTTCAGGCAGACTCAAGCCATCCTGTGTGGCTCTGCCTCAGTAAGTAACCTCAGTCCACCCCACATCTCACCACTCACCTCTGTCACTCTCCACCTGGCTAACACAGAGCTGGTGTAATATGGGCAACAGGGACACCTCCTTCGTAAGAATTTTGGTCCTGGATTGGGGCTTTTGGATGTCAGTTGCTTGAAGAGATTGGTTGTATCTTGGCCAGACCCACCTTGTGAAGGACTTTGCAGCTGTTTGGAGGTGGGGGAATGGATCTGGGCAAAGGGAAAATGCTTTTCAGTAAAGGAGAGGAGGTGTGACATGATTCTGGGCAGGGAGGAGCCCATGGGGCACTTCTGTCCACTTTTAGGTGTATGTAGAGAGTTATGACCCTGCAGCGCTTAAACTCCCAATGTAAACCATGATGAAAACTGCCGTGTGGAATTAATTATTTTGATGGATACAAATTGCGTGATTGTGCTGTGGTTTCCAGCTCGCTCACTTGGAGTCAGTATCATTATGTTTTCATGTCAAAACAGAGGCGTATTTTTGACCTTGTCAGCAACTTCCTAAGTAATAATTTATTACTTTCACATTTTCACAAATGAATAATCTTTAGTTTCCTCACACAATTTTGTAGGAAATATTTTAATAAAATATTCTATGAGTGATAATTTCACCTAATAAAATTAATCAAACTGTTTCACAAAATGAGCACTACTACTGTACTTTCAAAGTCTTAAGGAATCAGTCAAAAAATAATCGTTCTGTTACCTTTGTTGTTACTTCTATTGATGACTCCTTTTAATTTGGTGTTTTTAGGGTTTTTAGCTCTGTCCAAAAGGTAAACAAAAGTTTTTACTATGACTGAATAATTTGAGGAAGAGAAACTGTTATCTTCACTAATCCCTGTATTTTCATACAGATCTATTGACTGTAAAATCATCCTTTTACTTTACATCATCCCCTACTCTTTTGAGAGAATGTGACTCAGAAAAAGCAAAATACGTTTACCAAGTTTACAGAGTTAATTAAATGTTTTTCAAATGTTTTGTTGTTTGTTTGTTTTGAAAGTAAAGTAGTTTTCACTGTTATATACCTGTGTTTTTGTCATAGTTGCACAAAAAAAACCCCAAACCCCCCAAACAAACAACCCACTCTGTACTGAAAATGAAAAGCTAGATGAGGGACCTGATATATTCCTATGGCAACAAATGCTACCTTCATGCAGACCATGAAGCATCAATGCATAAGCTATTAGATTGAAAGTTTTGCAACACTGACATGATTATTAAAGGAATTGTACAATATAATGTGCCCTTAGACCAGCCATCAGTTCCTACTGATATCCAGAATCCTTGTCCAAGGTAATATATCTGAGATGAAAGTTTTGATCTGTGGCATTTCTGAGATTAAAATGACTCTTCAGGGAATAGGAAGTTTCCATGGAGAAGAAAAAGCATCTTATGCTTTTGGATGAAAGACCTATTGCAAACTAACAAAGGTTTATATATGGTTTATGCGTCCATGTATCCTTTAATCCACAGTACTGCTCCATGCAAAACACTAATGACCGAAACTGGCATTTAGATATTTTTCTCTGAACAGAAATGTGAGGGCTGTGACAGGGTCAGAGATATCTGTGTTGTATTGCCTCACCACAGGAAAGACTGAAACATTGTAGGCTGATTTTCAACTCTGCAGTTTTTCTTTCATCTCTAAATTACACATCACTGATCCTTGACTGCAATATCCAGTTCTTACTCTGCCATTACTTGCTTCACTCTGTCAACACCTTCCATTAGTCTTCAGCCATTTCCTTACCAGCTTCATATTCAAGGTGTCCACAAGATACCTTCAGTCCTACATAACACATAGAGGTCAATAGAAGACAAACACCCCAAATCATGAATGTGCTTTGCCTGAATTTCACTCTTTTAATTTTGACTCTCTCTGTGAGCACAAAAAGACTACTTTTTCGTTTTAAAAACTTAGATAAAGCAGGATACTAAACCAGGGGGACAAGAGAAGAATAAGATGAGGAAATATAGTTTGATTTAGTTCCTTTACCTGCTCGTTGGAAAGAGCTGAGCTGAGCTGGGATTTTTGCTAGTGAAAGGAAGTGAGACTTACAGTTATGTCCCATTTATTTCTGTCATAGCTGTCTTACCACTCTATTTTGGCATGTGCGATATCAATATTATGTAGCTAATGTCACAGGTCTGAATTGTCGCTCTCCAAAGAATTTTCCCAGAGGGCAATTTGGAGCAGAAGCTTAAACAGTCTGAAATTGTTCACCTGAAAAGACTATTTCCTTATTGCTCACATAGAGACCTAGGGAAATTAGCTGGGAAATTTGGGAGGCTATGTTAATACCTAAATTGTGTAGCATCGATCCACCCTCACTACTTCCACCCAGATCCAACAGTTAGACAAAATGTCATAGCTTGGCCAGACTAGCAAACTGATACTGTTTTGGGACTCCAGAAATGATCAGACTTGCCTCCATTCAGGCATCTGGATCCTGCCTGGTGCTCCGAGGGAGACAATGGCGAAGAATAAAATTACTAAATTGCAGATGCAAAATATTCGCAAAAGCGTATTTGAGTTGGTCCCTACTCACAGGACTTGGCTCTGGGGTGGATAGGTAATAGAAGATAGCAGGATGGATGCTCTCCAAGGATGATGAAGATTTCTGATTATGTGGGGAATAGTTAGCAAAACGTTATTATTTTTTTCTTTTTCCCTTCTGCATACAGAATTGAAAGGTATGTTGATGACATGGTACCAGAATAGGAAGCACAAAATTCAGTCCACAGGTGCAAATGTGGGCTCAGACACTCAACTTTTTCTATGTGCAATGAAAATGTAATTCCTGATCCTCAAAAGACTCCTACGTCTGCACCCATTTATGTATGTCAGAAAACAGCAGAGATGGTTAGTTTAGAATCTTTTCTTAGTTCAGTGAGTTTAATTTCAGTAAAATATCTCATGAAGAACCTTTGGGCTGTTTAAATTTATTTAACTCTTGCAGCTAACACAAAATATTGAATATACAGTAAATGTAGTCTGTCTTTATAAAATACATAACAGATATAATATTGCAAAACCAATACCTTGTACTATAGCTGTTACAATGTACAGCAGCCAAAACAATCCACTGTATGATTTTATGGCTTTAAGCTTTACAAGATAAAAAGTTCTCTCCTCTGATCTCTTGGTGAAATGGTAAATCAGCGTGAGACTGAAAAGGAGAAGGTGACTTCTTGTATATATGAATTATCAGTGGGAAGTAGAAAGGCAAAATATGCTTAAGCTGCAGAAATTTTCACCCTAGAATTTTTCTGATGACCTTCTCAGAACTATCGTAACTTTTAAGGGACACAATTTGCTGATAATAAGAATATCAGAGTTAAAACCTTATGTGCTGCTGGTTTCCATTACATGAAAGAATTCCATGAAATTGAAAAAACTTGGGTATGAGAAATCCCATAAAGATGATTTGCTGACTGTAAATAAAGATGAAATCATCAGAGAAGAATGAAATCTTGTAAATCTCCCTCCCTAATTATTTAAAAAGTTGAGATTACTCTACTGTACTAGTGGCATATTACTCAGCATTCCTCAGCACAGGGGCATCAGAAATATATCTCAGGACTCTGCACCTATGCTACATTTAGTGTTGTAGTTAGTTCAAATGTTGGATGAGGTGTTTGGGACAAAAATAGCTTGTCTATATGTATTCATCTAGGTATAAATAGAAAATAAATGTTGTAATAAATGCTGCAATATATTTTAATACTGTATTGTTTAGAGGTTTGTTTGGTTTTTGTTTTTCTGGAGAAGGTATTTGTTTCTCCTCCATAATGAATATTTCCTTCCTTGAATGATATGCAGATCAGTGCTTATGAGCAAGAAGTTCATTCTACTTAAAGGACGTCTAAAAAGTCATGCAGACATTATGTGATAATTGATGTATTTAAAGATATCATATTTTTAGCTAACAGTTTTTGTTGCTGGCAGTAATATTTAGAAGAAGGCTTGAAATTGCACATTCTAATGTGTAATTACAGTTCTAAATATTAATTTTCTTCAATGTGATTTTTTTTTCTGAAATAGTCTGTTACTGGAAATATTTCATAATTATTTATTTCAGTTTGTTTCTGATAAAATTTTTGTATTGGCTCTAGCTGGGATGGAGTTAACTTTCCCTGCAACAGCCCATGTAGTGCTGTGCTTTGTACTCGTAGCTAGAGTGGTGTTGATAACACGCCGCTGTTTTGGCTATTGCTGAGCAGTACTCTCACAGCATCAAGGCTGTCTCTCCAATCCCCCACACACGCCAGGGGTGGGCAAGGGGTTGGGAGGGGACATAGCCAGGACAGCTGACCCAAACTGACCAAAGAGATATTCCATATCATATAACATCATTCTCATCAATAAAAGATAAGAGAAAGGAGGAAGGGGAGCATTAGTTAATAAGTTTGTCTTGCGAAGCAACCACTGGGTACAATGGGGCCCTACTTCACAGGAAGTGGCTGGACATAGCCTGCTGATGGAAAGTAGAGAATAAATCTTTTTGCTTTCCTTTGCTTCCATGTGTAACGTTCTTCATTAAACTGTCCTTATCTCAGCCCACGCATTTTTTGTCTTATTTTCTCCCCATGCCCTGCTGAGGTGGGGGAGTGAGACAGTCACATGGTGGGCACCTCATGGCCAGCCAAGGTCAACACAACACAATTTTCTTTAAGCCTTTTTAAAAAACATTGAGTCAAAAATAGGGAAAAAATCGTGATACAAAAACTTTCCGATTGTTTTTGTTAGTAAACTTATGATTTAGAATCCTTGAGGAACTCAATAGATCATTCAAATCAGAATTTCTCTCAAATACCTTCATCAGTTTTTTCAAATGTTGCTCCTATGTTTCCAGAACTAACAATTCCTTAAATAATTTGATGTGAACAGAAGGGAGCGGCTTTTTGACTTTTTTTCCCTCCTTTTAAAAGGAATGTTTTAGTAGAAAAACACACTTGTTCCTTCATTGTAAGTTAGTTTTGGGACTTTTCATCCAAATTATTTTGAGAAGTGGCAGCCAGACAGATTTTCTATGTCGAATAGAAATTGATAGGTTTCAAAAAAGATCTTGAATCAGGTTACAGTTGCACTAGACTGTTGAAAAGCTATTAAAAATGAACAACAGCATAATTCAACAAAAGAAGGAATACTTTTCCCATTTTTTTCTACTCACTACTCCCATGAATCAAATTTGAAAAATTCTGTTTATACCCATTTCATAGAATCATAGAA
>VWZL01003144.1:4678-22589 GCA_013396915.1 Stercorarius parasiticus
CTGAGCGAGTCCAATGAGCGGCTGCAGCTGCACCTCAAGGAGAGGATGGCGGCCTTGGAGGAGAAGGTAGTGGGTGGGGGGCAGGGGGTCCCCTGGGGGGCTGGTGGGGAGGTTCAGGGTTCGGCAGCCCCTCTGGCGCAGAGCCTCGGCCAGCTGCAGCACAGGAGTTTGAAAATCCCTGTGCAGGGATGGAGAAATGATGACATGCAGGATGCCAGCCGGGCACCGGGGCTGGTGGGACCGCAGGGCAGCATGCCCCGCATCGCACCCTCGCCTCCAGCCAGCCCTCGCCTGGTGAGACCCCGCTGCCCACCACCTTTCACCTCTGACAGCAGCAGGATTTGTCCTGCTCTGTTTCCCTCCCTTCCCTGTGTCTCTTCTGNNNGCAGCCTCAACTGCAGCCCGCGCCCGGCTGTCAGAGAAAACCTTACTGCATTTTGCAGGAGAAAATGCAGCGTTCATCCTCTCCCACCTGCCCATCCCCTCCACGTGCTGCCCTGAAACCTTCCTGTCCTCCAAGCCTGGACTTTATCTGCCTTCTCCAACCAGGGCCGAGTCCATGAGCAGCCTCCCAGCTCCCACCCCGCTCCTCCGGGGGAACTGGGCTTTCCTTTGAGGAGCCGGCTGGAGCTGCTGCTGGCGCAGCATGAATGCAATTAGCTGGGACAGCAGGTGGCTCAGAGCAAAGATTAACCTCACAATGCTACTGGGAGGTCAGGCCTTGATAATTCACCTTTATTTGGGTTCCTGCAGGGACCAGGCTCCCCTCAGCAAGTCAGGGCACAGAGGGGTTGCATCCCGCAGCTGATGCCTCCAGGGCTGGGTCTGTCTCCCTTTCTGCTCTGCACCTCCTGTCCCCAGCCAGACCTGGCTGTGCCAGCGTGTCCAGTCAGTCAGCAGATAGGTCTGAGTGGCTCTGGATAAAGACCCAACACATGGGGCTGAGTCCAAATACCCACCCCAGCAAGCGACAGGGACCAGAGTGGTGGCACCTTGCAAACGGGCATCGTCTGCTCCCCAGCCTGCTGCCGGCACTGGCTCACCCAGAGAGTTTCTCCAGGTCTTACGCAGGCAGAAATGATCCTGTTTGGCTGCCAGCATGTCCCAAAAAAGAGCACTAGGTTAAGCAGTTCCAAACACATCTTCTTTTCCCCCTGCCTGTTCCCTAGCTTAGATGTAGGGGACATTTTTGCCCTTGATCCAGCTGCTGGAGGAGTTGATCTCCTCTCAGACGCATTTCCTAATCTTCAAGCCCTGCCCATCAAGTCTCTAATCGCCACTTGCCCTCCGTGGCCATGCCCTGGCCCTGGCCCTGGCCCTGGTGTGGGGCAGGATTTGAGCTACGGCAGCCCTGCTTGAGGAGCAGGAGGTTTGCAGAGAAGACTGATTTGCAAGCAGGTAGGTGAGGAACAGATCAGGGACCCATTGCCATCCCTCCTGCCAGGTGTCCATCACACCGTCCACGCAGCGATTCCATGCTGGCCATTCCCGGGAGGCTGCACGGCCGTTGTCTAAACGGTCTCTCTTTTTCTTTCCTGTTTTTGTTCCCTTTTATTTTGTTCGTTTTGCAAAGAACACATTGTTACAAGAGCTGGAAAATACCCAAAAGCAGATAGAGGAACACCAGCACGACAAGGTAAATGCCGCTGCAGGGAGCCCGCCCTAGTGACTGCGCTTCCTCACTCCTAATCCCCGGCTAGTGGCGGTCGCGCCTCCTAAAATACCCTAGTTTGGAGGAGCTGGGATCCCAAAGCGCCCAGCAGCAGGAGGCCACAAACTAACCCACGCAGTGGCTGGATGGAAGCTGCCACCCACCTCCCCGGAGACCCCCGGTTCAGTTCCCTAACAGGCACGTTCAGTCCCGTCTCCATATTTCTGTCACGTTCATCCATCCCCGACCCCCCGCCGAGGACAGCAGCGAGACCGGGGTGGCTTCGCCCACGTGTCTAGAGGAGGGTTTACCCCAGCACTTTCTGGTGCAGCCATGTCCCCTTCCCCCCCGAGGCTTTCTCGCCCCCCTCACTCTATCTGGGGGGAGGATCTGCTCCATGCCCAGCTTGCAGAACGCCCCATAGATCTTTGCACCCCCCTCCTGCTCTCAGATAAAGCATCTAAGTAGGGTCTGCAAGAGGAGTGCACCTTGGCCTGTGCTGGAAAGCTGGAGGGTTGCAGCTTTTTGTAGCAACGGGAGCTTTTGGGATATGTCCCATGTCTCATGCATGGTTGGGGCGACCAGGGGGCTGCTTTCCCTCCTGCCCAAGGCTTTGCTCTCCCAGATGCTCCCTGCCCGCGGCGAGGATGCTCCCAGCCATGGCTGCTCAGCTGCAGGCAGAGGCAGAGCTGGCAGCCTTGCATGCCGCCGCCTGCATGTTGCCCACCCTGGTTCAGACCGTTTGCCCGCAGGACTGGATCCTGCTGTGCTTGGAGGATCCTGTCTCCCCTGCCTCCCTGCCCGCCAGCAACCTACCCCCTCACATCTCCCGCGGGACACCATGGCCACACAGTGCAGGCACAGGCTCCCGATGAGCGTGGGGCTGGCAGTGGGAGGGGTACGGCCAGCATCAAATTTGGCTAGCAGGTCCCTCACTGCCGGCAAGGCGAACATGCACGTGCAGTCTGGCGCAAAACCAGAGCATCCTAGTGGGACCGATTTTCCTTCATCTCTCAAAGCAGCATCACTTCGAGCACACGTGTGTCTGTCTGTCTGGCCTGTGGTCACTTGCTCCCCTTGTGGCATCGCCCCAGCATTGTCATTCACTGTCGCCTGCATGAGCTGTTTCTTTACCAATGTGTCAAAGGTGCTTTAAACCTGGGATGGGGATTTTTAAAGGGAATATAAACCTGGGAATAGCTAAGGATGTGGATTGCCCCAAACCTGGCTGCTCTTCAGAGCAAAACCAACCCCTGCCTGTCTCTTGTCTCACCCCGAACAGCGACGCTTGTCCGATGAGATTGACAAACTGAGGCTGGAGGTTGATCAGCTCAAGACCAGAAGTGGGACGTTCGTGGAGAGCGTGCACGCAAGGTAAGGGCTGCCCTGCTCGCATCCTGCACCCACGGCTCTGGGGGCATTTTGCTTTTAGGGCCCCAAAATGTGGTTGGCATCAGGCATTTCTGGTTTGACCAAGCCTCGGTGCAGGGCTGCGGGGTGGTTCATCGCAGCAGGGTGAGCTCCGGCTGTGCTGTCCCCACCGTGGATTTGTCCTGGAGTGGGACCCAGACTGTTAAGAATAGCCCAGCCCAACTGAATGGCCCAAAATTCGCTCTTCTAAGGGCAGAAAACCACTGGGCATCGTTTCTTTTTCTGTACAAAGGGCTTAGGGCTTAATTTTCCCTGAAAGCTGGATGTTCAGCAAATGCCTTTCCCCCTGTGGTGTGCTGGGGATGGGCTGGTGGAAAAGGATGAATCTCTTCTGAGCTGTTGCAGGCAAAGGAGAATGAACCCCCCCATTTTTTCCCCTCCTTTCTACAATGGTCCTCCCACACCCTTTCGTTTAAAGTCAGCTGGGAGATGGGGAGGTCCCAGCCCAGAGCACCAGGAGGAGAGGTGAGTCCATCGGGTCTCAGCCTCCGGCAGTGACCGGCGTACCCAGCACTGCTGCAAGAAACCAGGGGGTTAGAAAAGGAGGGTGCTGGCACGACGTGCCCCCCACTGACTTGCTGCAGCCGCCTGGGAGACCACGTCCTCTCCTGGGCACTTTCAAGGTGCGTTAGAGGCAGCGAGGGATCAATGAGAGCAACCACCGGTGGGGAAAATTCCCCTCTCAGGAAGGCTGGAAAAGGTGGAAGGAGCCAGTGTGTAACCAGCTGTAAATCTGTCGGCAGCTGTGGCAGAGAGGAGAAGGCCCGGAGGCCCCGTATCTGCTGTGGAGAGAAGAAACAGGGGGAGCGAGGAAGAACTTGTGAGGATGAAGGATAGCTGAGTGCCAGAGGAGTGTCTAGAGCATGCATGGGACTTCTTTGTATGGGTCTCTAACAACAGGATGGACAATTATTTTTTATTTTTTTTTAATTTCTTGGAGGAAAAATCAGCAAAAAGCTTAAGTTACAGAGGCCAGAATAATCCCCCAGCTGAAATGTCAGCTTTTGTCTAAGGTGCCTTTATCTGTTTTTAGCTCGGGAGCAGCTTGTCAGTGGCTCCACAGCTTAAATCCCCTTGAAACTTGGGCTGTGCCTTCGTCTGCAAACACCAAGCTGACGCCGAGCCAAGCTGCTCCCATTAGCCGTTTTGTCTGGGCTCGGTAGGATGCTGGGGTGGGGAGCCCCAGTCTGTATCTGCACTGCAAACCTGACCCACCCTGGTGGAAAAACACTGATCTGCCTCGGACAACTGCTTTTGTCATCTTAAATGAAAAAAACTCATGCCTCCTATGCCAATGCGTATAGGGAGTAATAACCCCCTGCTCCGGGAAGGTGCTTTGCTCAGCTGCGTGGTTGGGTCTTCAAGGTGAGGAGGAGCAACCAATGTGGAGATATGCAATGAGTACCATGAGTGCCAAAAAGTGGCCTCGTGTCCAAGAGCAGGTGCTGCATGGCTCTGCCTGGCATGGGGACCCGCTCCTGACCACCAGCCATGGAGGAGGAGGATGAAGAAGTCCCAGCCAGTTTCTGCTGGAAGAAGAACCCAACCAAGGCTCATGTCCCCACACCTGGAAGATCTATTTCAAATGGGATTTTATTCATCAGGTGTTTTTTTTCATGAAAGTGTTGAAGAAAACATAAAAAGAAGGAGAAAAGCTCCCTGGCTGGCCCCTCTTCTCTACCATGGGGATGGAGAAGAAAGGCAGGAAGGTTTTGGCCAGAACTGGCAGGATGCCCCAGTGGGTCCTGCAGCAAAGGCGGAGGCAGCAGCAGAGCAGGGCCCAGGGCTGAGCTTCCTGCAGTCTGTGAGCCCATCTCCAGCACCAGCGTGGGGCGAATGGGGCACCTTTGTCCGATGCCTGGTTTTTGCATCATTTCACGCAGAGCAGGCAGGCATCGCCGGCGTGGGCATCCTGGAGTGGCCTCATCCTCGTCCTCTGTCCTGAGCTAGCCTGGGCTGCAAGTGGAGCAGCCCGGGGACAGGGGCATCCTTGGATGAAGCAATGTCCACAGCAGGGCTCTTTCTCCCCAGGTCCCATATGGGCAGCGCCACGGACCTGCGCTTCCCACTGAGCGCCGTGGTCCATGCCCCCGCCGAGCCCTTCGGGGCAGCCCCGGGCCTGCCTCGGGCACAGAAGGGCCGATTCGCTGCCCGGCGAGAGGAGGCAGCCAAGGTAATCCATCTTCTTGCCAGCATAGGATAAGAGTTGGGGTTGGGGTCTCCTCCTGCCTTGCGTGCTGGTCTCACATGTCCCTGCTTTGGGACCGTGGGACAATTTCATTAACCTGGTGCGTGGATGGGGGTAGCGTGGTAGGAAGGGTTTCCCCATTGGGATTGTGTTGAGGTGTGACTGTTATGTGGAGGTCTTCAGTTTGGCCTTTGGAGACATGGGGGTGCCATGGGGGACCAGTGGACCTTGTTCCCCCAGGACTGGGAGCAGGCCCAGGCAGGCAGCGTCCTGGCCACGGGGCCTCACGCCTTCGACAGCGATCCCGAGATCTCAGATGTGGATGAGGACGACCGTGAGACGCTCTTCAGCTCCATGGATGTGCTCTCCCCTGGTGGGCACTCGGATGCCCAAACGTTGGCCATGATGCTTCAGGAGCAGCTGGATGCCATCAACGAGGAGATCAGGTAGTGACCATGGCCAAAATCCACCACTGCCTTGCTCTGAAATGGCTCTGGGGGGGAAACAAACTGCCAGGCAGTGGGAGGAGGCTCACAGGCCCTAAAATTGAGGTCTTGGTCCAGCTTCAGCCAAGGAAATGGCTCCAGGACATCCAGCCACAGGGCTTGGTCCTTGCACATGGCTCCCTGTCCCTCAGCTATGCCAGTGCTGGCTCACAGAAAGGGTCATTATTTTAAAAAAAGGTCCCCCATGAATATTAAGAGAAGTTGTGGTGTGTCTCAGCTCTGCTTTATGTGGATGCCGATGGGTCTGCTGCCATTCCTGGAAATCGGGGGCTCGAGTCACAGCACCCAAGGTGCATTTCTCCAGGGTAGACTGGGAGGTGTGAGATGACTCCCCAGAAAGTTGGGGAGCCAGGAGCCCTGAGCCCCGCTGCTTCCCCAGGATGATCCAAGAGGAGAAGGAGTCCACGGAGCTCCGTGCAGAGGAGCTGGAGACCCGCGTCACAAGCGGTAGCATGGAGGGCCTCAACCTCACCCAGCTCTGCAAAAGGGCTTCCATCCCCACCTCGCTGACGGCCCTGTCCCTGGCCAGCTCGTCCCCACCGCTCAGCGGCCGCTCCACCCCCAAGCTCACCTCCCGCAGTGCGGCTCAGGACCTCGACCGCATGGGGATCATGACGTTGGTGAGGAGGCGCGCAGGGTGGATGCGGGGGCTGGACGGGGGGTGCACGTGGCTGCCTGGGGTGGGAGCGATGCCCCGGCATCTGCACGGGTGTGCGGGAGGGTGGTGTGGAATGGGGGTGCCCGTGTTTGCTGTCTCCCAGCCTGACACGCCTGGCCCCGGGGCTGCTCTGCGCGGGGGTTCTCCATTAACTGCCCCCCTTTCTGTGTCTCTCTCGCTTTCCCCCTTGCAATCAGCCCAGCGACTTGAGGAAGCACCGGAGGAAACTGCTAGTGAGTGGCTCCCATCCCGTTGGGTTTTGTCCAAGCCCCTTTTCCAGCCTGCTCCTGGCTTTGTCCACACCAGGTCAGGGTGCAGCAGGCGTGGGATGGAGCTGGAGACCCCAGGGATTCAGCAGGAGGATCATGGGGATCCCGTAAGGTCCTTGGAGATGTGTTCGCTGGCAGCCTGGGGGGTCTGGCAGGACATGGGGAGGTTCAGAAAGACACTAGGTCCTCAAACATTGTGTGTCCCCTCTGGTGACAGGGTGTCTTTGGGACATTCCCACCTACGCTCCTCAGAGCCCTCTGCTGAGGGCCAGCAGCTTCTGTCCCCACACGCTGCATCCTCTCTCCTCCTTGTTCCCAGGATCTTGGCCATCCGGCCACATCCTCCCCATCTGCCTGGGCATCTCGAGCCATTGCCAGAGCTCTAGTTCAGGCCAATCCTGGAGCGTGGCAAAGCCTCAGGGCCCTGGTGGCTCTTTTGGCCATGCCTCCATGGAGCAAGAGAGAGGCAGGCAGCAGGGCAAGGATGGAGCTGGGCTTTGGCTGCCCAGCCTCATGGCTTCTCTGCTTGTTCAGTCACCCGCAGCTCGGGATGAAAGCCGAGAGGATAAAACCACCATCAAATGTGAGACGTCCCCCCCATCCTCACCCAGGACATTGCGGCTGGAGAAGCTGGGCCACCCTGCGCTGAGTCAGGAGGACGGGAAGAGGTATGTGGAGCACCCTTTGGATCTCACACCAGTGCCTGCTCTGTTGGCTTGAGGATTTACATGGGGCAAGCGTGGGATTGTGGGGTGGGCTGGGGTTTGCCATGGCTTGTGCGCTGCTCAGGAATAACCTAAAGGCTTTGCTGTTCCTCTCCCTCCTCCATCCCCAGCTCGCTGGAGGAGCAGGCCAGCAACCCCAGCAGCAACAGCAGCCAGGACTCCTTGCACAAGGGCTCCAAGAGGAAGGGGATCAAATCCTCCATCGGGCGCTTGTTCGGGAAAAAAGAGAAGGGTCGCTTGATTCAGCTGAGCAGAGAAGGGGCCACAGGGCAGGGTCCGTGAGCAGCCCTATTCCCATCCATGCCGGGCGGGTGTCCTCTCGGGCCAGGCTCTCTGCACACCTCTTGGCACAGTCTGGATTTGGGGTGCTGTCGGGGTGACAGGCAGAGGAGCAGGGACACCCCTGCTGGTTTGGGGATGTTGGGGCCATCGGCTCTGGGCTCCCAGCAGCTTCAGGGCAGTCGGGTGCTGGTGCTTTCTGCCCCGCGGTCCTTTCTGGCCTGAGTGTGGTGTCAGTCTTACTGCTCTGCAAGAGCTGCAGTGAGGAGGGTGACCCCCCCATCACTCTACTTTATCTTTAATGTCCCCAAATCTGCTTCCCTCCCCATGGGACCTTCCTGATTTTGCAGAGCCCTTTGGTAGGAGCTGCTTTTCCACTCCTAAATCCTTTACTGCTTTGATGTTGAGCGTTTTGAAATGGGAGGGATGGCAGGCGGGGATCCCCTCGGGCTTCCCAGGGATGCAGGGGGGCTGTGGGTGTGGGTCGGAAATGGAGACTGTCACCTCCTGTGCCGCGACTGTGCATCCCCAACACCTTGGCATGGGGGCTGCGGCAGTGCCTGCACTGAACCTGTGGGACATCACACTGACATGAGGATGTCTTGCTTGCCCAACAGTGCTGCTGACTGACATGGAAGTGGGCATGCAGGACCCCCTGGGACTTGGCAAGCTGGGGGCTCAGGCCGAGAAGGATCGGCGCCTGCGGAAGAAGTGAGTGAACCTCCTTCCCTGCCCCAGCAAGAAAATGTCCTGCCTGGTGGCTGAGAAGCCACGGCATGGGGATGGGAATTGCTGGAAAGGCTTCTCATCTTCACCCTCTCTTGAGCCCTTTCAGCTCCTGTATTGCTTTGCTGCCAGCTGGTTCTTACTGCCCGTGGTCTCTTCCCTTTCAAGAGTTGCTCCCTTTCCCACAAGCCCACAGTAAATCACTCTTTTGCTTCTGTTCCCTCCAGGCACGAACTTCTGGAAGAGGCTCGGAGGAAAGGATTGCCCTTTGCTCACTGGGATGGCCCCACGGTGGTCTCCTGGCTGGAGGTGAGGCAGAGCACGCCCGTGCATTGTCCCCAGGCACCAACGGCTCTGATGATGCCCTCGGTCTGTAGTGTGCTCCCCAGCAGCGGTGCAGCACCCTGCACTCCCACCGCACTTGATCCGTGCACATGGTTGGTGGTTGCAAAACCTGGGAGAGCAGAGCAGATCCCTCATGTGGTCTTTAGAGCTGTGGTTTGGGGTTTCCTCAAGCCCACGCCTTAGCTTTGAGTTGAAAGGCTCAGGGGGTGCTCTTTCCCTGTGCTGTGTCCATCAGATATAGGGGTGCTGGGCTGCCCACAGACCATCTGTGCAAGGTACAAACAAAAAAGTAGCCCCACACGGGTATCCAGCTTTGATACTGAGCTTCAAACAGGGTGACCTTGATCCTATCAGAGGAAGTTAGGGTAGGTCAACAAGGCAGTCACTGACTTTGCCCTGTTTTGGCAGCTCTGGGTGGGAATGCCGGCCTGGTACGTTGCCGCTTGCCGAGCCAACGTGAAGAGCGGAGCCATCATGTCGGCCCTGTCCGACACTGAGATCCAGAGGGAGATCGGCATCAGCAATGCACTGCATCGCCTGAAGCTGCGTCTGGCCATCCAGGAGATGGTCTCGCTCACGAGCCCCTCGGCACCACCCACCTCACGGACCGTAAGTGCTCCATGCCACAGACCCACTCTTCCCCCAGACAGACCCTCCATGGGGCAGGACGATGCACTTGTTTCCCCCCTTTCCCTGACTCCTTGGGACCACAGTGGTCCATCAGTCCCCAGGGAGTCCCAGTGTCACAGGCAAGAGGGGGTGACATTCCCTCATGGACCAGTCAAGCCACCAGACACGTGTCCTTAGGCACAAAGATCATTTACAGCCATCGAGTGTGAAGACCTTTTCTGCCTTGAGGCACCAGCAGATGCTCTTGTCCTCACACTCAGAGGTTGTCAGCAAGAGGCTGGCCCTGCTGAGCTGCCTGCAAAGAGCGAAGCTCGGGGACTGCTGCCCTGGAGAGGATAAAATCCCACCCGAACAGCACATGCGTGATTTACAGGGCCAGCTCAGTTACGCACAGCCATTTTCTCAGTCATTTCAATACAAGCCTTCTCCTGGGACCATGTGAAGTTCCTGGGGCAAGTCAAAGCAACCACAGATCCCAGTCTTGCCCTGGATAGGATATGGAACAGATGTAGGGATCGTGTCTTGTGCTGGTCCTCAAAACCCGAGGGATTAACGGTGCCCCAGTAATGCCAAGACACATCTGTAGAAATGCAGTCAGCAGAAGGGCCCCAAGCATGCTGTGTCCCCTCAGATGGCCGTGGCTGGGGTCACAGCTGTCTAAGACAAGCCTGCAGGCTCCATGGGTGTAACACCAAAGTATAAAGGCATCCAAAGGGCCAGTGGTCCTTGCTGTGCTCTCTGTGGCTGCACGGACAGCCCAGGGTCCTCACAGGCAGTGGGGTGCCACCAGCCCAAGCTGCAAGGATGCTGCAAGATCTCCCCAGTACAGCTCCAAGCACAAGGGTGGCCTGCTCCTCCATAAGCCTGAGCCGAGCTTGTTTCCAGCGTGGTTGTGAACTGAGGCCATGGCTCTGTGGTGGTTTACCCTGATGACTCTGCTCTTTTCCCTGCAGTCCTCCGGAAATGTCTGGGTCACGCACGAGGAGATGGAGAACATGGCAACTTCCACCAAGACGGTGAGGCTGGCCGGCCCCACTGTCGCCACACGGCATATCGGTTACCGAGCTAAGCTCCAGGCGTGCATTAACATGCTAAATCCCGGGAGGGAAGGGGATCTTTGCTGCATCTCATGTGTCAGCTCTTGGCCAGCACCATGCACCTGTTTAGAAACCATCTTTCAACCTTTAATATCCCCAAAATTTCTAAAAGTGGCTTAAAAAACATCAGATGCATTTTCCTTTTTTGGGTTTTGCTGAGCCTAGAGTAGCTTGTCTGTCGGTTGTGAATTAGAGGAAAGAAAGGAAAGACAAAAACCAAGAGGGATCTCAGATAGATGCATGAGATGAGTCCCACATTGGTTATCCTTCACCCAAAGAAGTCACCGTCTAATCTCCCCTTGACCTTAGCACAACCAAATATTGTCTCCACTGTCTTGTTCCTGCCACTCTGGCTGATAGCTTGGGGTCCCTTGGAGGGATGCGACCATGCTTCCAAAAGCTCTGGCTCGTAGCCATGTGCCCCCCTCTGCAACTGGACCCCATGTCCATGTCTCAGAGTAGGAGCAGAATTTTGGATTTGTTGTCTGAGTTAGGCATTTTATTGAAGCTTGTGCCCGCTGGTTGAGTAGTGCAGTCTCGTAACTGGCACCTGTACCTGGTGGGTGCCTTTTGGGGATGGAGAGCTCAGAGTTATGTCAGGGATGTGACACTTTTCCTGGGCAGGTTTTGTGAGGTTGAGCAAAACCAGCACAGGTTGAAAAGGGAAGAAATAGCTACAAAAATGGCAAATTCGTTTGGGCAGCCCCTTTGGGGGTTGTGACCCATGAGCTGAAGCTTAGGTTTCTCTCTGCATCCATCTGTCTTTGGGAGACCCAAGAACTACCCTTATTTCCCAGGAAAGATGTATGAGCCCCAGTGTCTGTGCCGTCTCCAGCCCAAGGCCCATGAGAAAAGCCTCATCCTGTATCCTCCTTGCTTGACTGAGAGATGGGGTGAAACCCAGGCCCAGCGGGGTCGGGGTGTCCCCAGCACCCTGTGGACAAGGCTGAGCTCCCCGAGCCATGAGACTGACCCCTGTCCCCTCTGGGTCATGCCATGCCAAGGGGTCCCACGCTCAACACATGGCACGTTTTCATAGTGCAGATCTGCCGGGCACTGACTTTATCTGTCCTTTCTATTGACATGCTGCATGTGTCACGCTTAGGACACAGAGGAAGGCAGCTGGGCACAGGTGAGGTTCCCGTGTCACCCTTTTCCGCGGGCGGGACCTGGGGTGGTTATGGGAGGGAGAGCTGGACATCACGGGGCACCCGAGGGGTGAGGCTGGGGCATCGGTATTCACCAAGTCCTGCTTGGAGTCTGAGCCTGCACCTTGCGGTTGCTCCTCTGAGCTATCTCTCGAGCACGGGATGGTCCTCCTGGGGTTTTGCATCAAGCAGCATCCTTCTCTGCTTCAGGCAGAGTGACTTTCTGTGTAACACACAGATCATGGGTTAAAACCTCAACATAAGAGTGACCAGCCACCTTGCATGGGAGGCAGGTTTCTAGCTGCACAGACATTTAATTTTCACCTTTTTTTAACCCCAAGTTCAGAATATAGACCATTTTCATGAACTGAAAAGGTGGGAGGAGAGAGTCCTGCTTGGATGCATCTCTTCTGGTTTTATGACTCTCAAATGTTTTACTTTTATTCTGGTGGATTTTATTTTGGTTTTGGTCCCAGAATCAGCTTACAGTGAAAGTGAATGGTTGTTTTTCTGCCCAAAACTGACTTTTTTTTTTCCTTTTGACGTCATGAAGTAGATCTTTTGGTGATTTCTAAGCTTCTGAAAAATCAGTTGGGAGTGCACTGAAACCTACTTCTTAGTTGTTTCAGCTTTCATGAATGTGCTTTGTCCGGAAGAAGCTGGTCATAAAGTCCAGCTATCCCTTATGCTTGCTTTTTGGCTACTGCCTTGTCTCCTTAGGAGACATCAGTAGGACACAGACCATGGCCAACAGGACTGTTCCCTCCAGCTCCTTCAGTACAAACTTGGGTTAAATTTCTCTGGCTCAGGACAGCGACCCCCAGGCTGCAGCATTGAATGTCACTGGTCTCCTGGGAGTCTGCAGCTTCACCAAGTCCTGATTTCTCCCTAGCTTCTCCATTTGCTTCTCCACAGACGCTGGCCTATGGGGACATGAACCATGAGTGGATTGGGAACGAGTGGCTGCCCAGCTTGGGTCTCCCGCAGTATCGCAGCTACTTCATGGAGTGTCTTGTTGATGCACGGATGCTGGACCACCTCACCAAGAAAGATCTCAGAGTGCACTTGAAGATGGTGGACAGCTTCCATCGGTGAGTACCCTCCTTCGGGAAGTCCCTGGGGTGCAGTGTCTGCATATGGCGTAGAGAGAGGATGGGGCAATTTGAGGGATTCTCCCCTGTCTTGGCCAGCCCTGGTGCTGGAGGATGGCTCTTGGCTAAACTCAACCACCTGGTCTGTGGCAGCTCATAAGGGCAAATGTTCTCCTTCAGCACACTCCTTCCAGCAAAACTGCAGAGGACCAAGCCTTCACCTGGCTGTGGAGCAAACCGCAGGCAAAAAAAAAGGCTTGTCCCACACAGAGCAGTCATCTGCCAGCAGCCCAGCTTGGAGAAGGCTTATGCCATCCCAACCACCTTGCACAAGCACCAGCATCCTTGTCTGTTCAGCATACAGTGCTCATCTCAGACCAGGAATGGTTGTGGTGGGGATCATGGGCGTCGTCTCATTCCTCTCTCTGGCACGCAGAGAGGAAGGGATGCATGGGGAGCACATCCTGGCATGAGTGCACAGATCAACACCCCAGCCCACGAGGTACCACGGTCTACCCCGACCCATGGGGCTGTGTCCATGGACCTGCCAGGGCCCTCCCTGCTCTGGGGATAGACCCTTCAGCCTGGAGCAGCTCCCATGGGCTGGTTCTCCCCAGCCACTGAGCTCAGAGTATCATTTCTGGAGAGGGGGCAGCAAAGGGCTACGAAGATGATGAGGGGACTGGAACATCTCTCATGAAGAAAGGCTGAGGGATTTGGGTCTCTTCAGTCTGCAAAAAAGAAGACTGAGGGGGGGTCTTATCAATGCTTCTAAATACTTCAAGGGTGGGTGTCAGGAGGATGGGGCCAGGCTCTTCTCAGTGGTGCCCAGAGACAGGACAAGGGGTAATGGGCACAAACTTGAGCACAGGAAGTTCCATCTCAACATGAGAAGGAACTTCTTTCCTGGGAGGGTGGCAGAGCCCTGGCACAGGCTGCTCAGGGAGGTGGTGGAGTCTCCGTCTCTGGAGACATTCCAAACCCGCCTGGATGCGTTCCTGTGCCACCTGCTGTGGGTGACCCTGCTGTGGCAGCGGGTTGGACTGGGTGATCCCCAGAGGTCCCTTCCAACCCTACCATTCTGTGATTCTGTGATTGCTCAGATCCCTGCACTCTCCAGCAGGTTGAACAGAGTAAAACTGATGGAGTGGGGAATGACCATGGAAGGGAGGGACGTTCCCTGTTTTCTGGCCAAGATCTTCCCTTTGGGTTGTGTCGGTGCTGACCCAACGCTGACCCCAAGCATCCTTTGGGCACATGGAGAGCGAGCAGGGAAGTGGGTCCCTCTGTAGGTCCCTCCAAGCCACTTGCCCTGCGATGCTGAGCCCTCCTGAGCGTTGGGTGACATCTCGTGTCCTTGCAGCACCAGTCTGCAGTATGGCATCATGTGCCTGAAGAGGCTCAACTACGACCGCAAAGAGCTCGAGAGGAGGCGAGAAGAGACCCAACATGAAATCAAAGGTCAGCAGCCACATACACAATCCAGCTCTGGAAAAGGAGATGGAAAACCTCCCAAGTGATGCCCAGCAGTGGTCTCTCTCCTATCCCTCGTTTTTAACAGTAGGGAAAAATCATTATTTCCAAGCAACCATGCTCCGAGGGCTGTTCTTCACGGGGAACAATATTTCCCCAACAGATTGCTCCAAGTGGCTTTATGCAGCTTCCCCCAGTCAGGCATGAGAAGGGAGGAAGGGGGTCAAGACAGGAAAGGTCCAGTCCAAGCATCAGATTGGCTTCTCCTGCCCATTTCAGATGCTCGGAACACCCCAAGGCTTGCTCAGCCTTCCCTTCCTCGTTGGCTGTCCTGAGATTCCCTGCGCATCTGGCTGCTGCTTAGATTACATCTCATTATTGATAATGCCCCTAATTACACCAGCAGCCGTGGGTTCTTAGGATTAATTTTCACAGTTGTTTTCTGCCTGTTATTTCAGCATTTAGTTTGGTAAATTGAAGTGAGCTGTTCCGGGCACTTGAGCACCCAGAATTCCTGCTGGCTCAGGAAGGAGAGTCCCAGTATCAGCCTGGGGCAGTGCCAAAGGGCTTCAGGCCACCATCAGGTCCCCGCACGACCAAGAGCATGGTCTGAGCTGGCTCTGAGACATGCCCTTGCTCTTTTGCAGACGTGTTGGTATGGACCAACGACCAGGTCATTCACTGGATCCAGTCCATCGGGCTTCGCGAGTATGCGAACAACCTTGCCGAGAGCGGGGTGCATGGGGCGCTCCTGGCCCTCGATGAAAACTTCGACCACAACAGTCTGGCGCTCGTCTTGCAAATCCCCACGCAGAACACGCAGGTAAGAGCAGCATCCGGGGGGGATTTTGGAGTGACCAGCGTCTGCAGTGTGACTCCACCAGTCCCACCAACTGAACTCTGTCTTTCAAAGCAGAGCACTCGGATGGCGCATAGGCTTTTTCTCTGCCATTTTCAGGGTTTCCTGGGATGGGGGTTTGTGCTGGGAACTGTTCCCACCGACAGGGAACACTCATTTGATGTTATTTTCAGGCTCGACAAGTACTGGAGAGGGAGTTTAACAACCTACTGGCCTTGGGCACGGATCGGAGGCTGGATGATGTGAGTATGAAACCTCTCCCATGTCCAGATCATGCTGAGCGCCTGTTCTTGTGCAAGAAACAGGAGAGACAGGACCTCTGCTCTATCCCTCCTTGTCCAGGGTTGTCAAATAGTTCATCGCAAACTCTCGAGAGCAGTTGCATGAGCAATATCAGTGGAATAAACTAAAGGTATTAGACAAGGCCACGAGGAATGTGCTGCCAGGCTGTGGAGGTAGGTGAGGTAGAGTCTTGTAGCATCATTTCTAGACTTATGCTTGGTGGGCTGAATTTCAAGTAGACTCACCTGGCTTTCCTCGCCAGCTGCTTTAATATTGCCTTTTAGAGTCACAGCTGTTCTCAGCATGACACATCTGTGGCGGGTAAAGCTGGTGGGTTGGAGATGCCCCGTTAGGCAGCCAGAAAGCTGTTCATGTTGAGTCACTGAAGGTGGGAATTCATCTAGGTCTCTCCTACGTATAGCTTTCCTCCATGAGATACGATCGCAGAGCTGGCCAGGGCTCTTTTCAGAGCACAGAGAGAAGCAGGCACTTCCAGCTGCACTTATCTGGCCGAGGGTAGCTGTGTCCCTTGAGGTCTTTATTGGGGCTTGTGTGTTGATGTCTCCAAGGCATCTTTGCCTTGGAGGCAGGCTGGAGAGAAGCTGGAAAGGAGGAAGCCTATGTCGTGGGATCCTGGAGAGGTCTCCTGTGTCTTTGGCCCAATTTGATCACACAGTTCTGTACTGTTTGAGTTGGTCTCCATGTACAGGCACACTCTTAGTTAGGTGGAAGCAGTGCTGGTGTCTTGCAGAGGCAGAAGGTCCTGCTGCCACTGCTGCCAGGCCCATGACCTTCTCTTCCCCCACAGGGCGATGACAAGACCTTCCGTCGAACCCCATCCTGGCGAAAGCGCTTCCGGCCACGAGACGTTCACAGCATCAACATGCTCAGCGGCTCGGCCGAGACGCTGCCTGCCGGCTTCCGCGTCACCAGCCTGGTGCCCCTGCCCCCTCCCTCCGCCCCTGCCAAGAAGATGCCCCCAGAAGGTAGGTCTCCCCCTTCTCCCTGGGGTCCTCTCCCACCCCTGCTCGGACCTCGTGGTGTGTATGGAGAATGATGTGCCACCAGGAGAGGAGAGGAGAGGAGAGGGAGAGAGGCTTACTGATCGCCTGCGATGCTGAATCCTTTGATCCTTGAGCCGTTGTCTGCTGTAAACGTTTTTTTTCCAGGAGGGATATTTCAGACTTTGGTCTGGTGTGTGATTTCTTTGTTTCGAACCAGCAGGACAAGGGAGAGGGCTGGATCGGGGTGTGAACTGGGGATATGTGTCACCCACCCTGGGGTTGGCATCCAGGTCAGAGCCTGTTGGGATAGTGTTGGGGGCTGTTGGGAAGCAGGAGCCCAGTCTGGGCCAGTCTGGTCCATCCTGCCTTTTGGAAACCATTTCAAAAGGGCCTGAATTAACCAGCTCAATTTGGTCCAAGCGCTGCTGAGGAGCTGCTCACCCAGGGCTGGCAGGGACCTGCTTCCACACGCGTGCTGCCCGTGCTGCTGGCTGTCATGTGTGTTTTAGCCAAGCACGTGTGTCCCAGGCTCTGCCCCACCACCACGTGACTCCTTTCTACAAGTTTTCTTGGTCCCTTCCAATGCTGTAGGGAGGCACAAGCTCCAGTCAGGTCACCCCAGTTTGTCCCCTGCACCAGGTATGCTGGTGCCACTGTCCCAAGCCACATCCCCAGTGCTCAGACCTGGCTTCAGCAGGCTCAGAAATGACTGAAGGCGAATTAAAAATTTGTGCTTTCACCTTCTGGCTCCAAGCCCCGGGCTCAGCTCTCCTTCTGGCTCCAGATTTGCTCCGATTTCACAGCTTTCCATCCAGCAGTTTGGGTCAAACCTCTGCTTGAACTTTTTCACACCCTCCCTGGAAGCTGCAGTTCCCACCTGTCTGAGGACAGTGAAACCTGGGACAAAATCCCCAGCTCTGACAGCACCCAGACACAGGTACCAGGGACCTCGCTGCCCAAGAGCAGGGATGGCAGCGGCAACTTTCCAAAAACCCTGGAGCCTTGGAAGCATCTGAGCTGGGCAAACGTCCCTCTTTGACCCTCATCTTCATGTGGCTTCAGTGCACAGATGCCGCCTAATAAATGTTTTGGTGGGAAGCCGAGGGCTAATTGGAGCAATTGCTAATTGCACGCTCTGGTTTTTGACTCCCTTCCAGTTGGTGCCTCTGGGTCACCAAGGCTGGAGACCTCCACGGTCCGGACGTATTCCTGCTGAGGGTCAGTGTGACGGGAACCAGCCTGGCCCTGGGTAAGTGCGAGGAGGATCAAGGCCCCGGAGCTGGATGGGGACCGAGATTAGAGCACGAGGCCCAGCGTCCTCTGCCCAGCATCACCCAGGCAGGGTGTCTGCCTTCACCAAGGTTTGCCTTGCCACGGTGGACCATGGACACCTCAGTGGTGGGGGACCAGCGTGCTGCTGCATGAGGCTCGCAGGACCCTGAGATGACGCAGAAGGGATGCTCAGCATCCCAACCACGTACTGTTTGTCCAGTCCCTGGACACACAGCTCCACTGGGGACCCCAGGATGCTGTCCTAGATGGGGGGGGG
>VWZL01003144.1:28409-42655 GCA_013396915.1 Stercorarius parasiticus
CTAGAGCAACACCCCCAAAGGGCATCACCCGTGCGCTGGTCCCCAGCCCAAGTTTGGGGGCCCCGGGGGACGCGCAGAAACACTTACCCCGGGCTGGGGGGCGGCGGGGCGGAAGCGTAGGTCCCTCTGCTCCCGCTCCTGCTGGTTGAGGGTGCTGAGCAGGCTCTGCAGGCGCTCGATGTACTGGATGGCGCTGCGCAGGATCTCCACCTTGGGCAACCGCTGATTGGGGTTGAGCAGGGTGCTGCGCTTCAGCGCTTCGAAGGCTTCGTTCACCTTCTTCAACCTGCGCTTCTCCCGCAGGGTGGCTGCCCGCCGCCGGTCGATGGAGACCGTCTTCCGCTTGCAAACCTTGCAGGCCCAGGGCAGGCACTGCCCGGGACAATGCTCGGGCAGGGCTGAGTCCTTCTCCTCCAAAGCCACCCTGCCATCAGGGCACAGGGCCACCTCGGGCCGCTCGGGGAACGCCGCCGGCTCATAGCCCTGCAAGCGGGAGCCCAGGAAATTTTCCCCATCGTAAAACCGCTGGTCCGGGAAAAAATAAGGGTTGGTCTCGAAGAGCTCCATGGGCGCGCGGGCGGCTCGGGGACGTGTGCGCGGGTCGGGGACGGCTGCTCCCTCTCCCCACGCCAACTGCTTGGTGCCATTTAAACCCCGGCGCTGGCATTAAATCACGAAGATAAATATAGAAAACCTAAAGGAAACCTGAGCCCGCCCTAAGCTGCTGCCTCACATCAAAACTTGTCCATCTGATTTCATGTGCTCTCCCCGCGGGGATTACACTGCCCAGACCGCGCTGGGGGGGTCTGGGGGAGCTGGCACGGTGAGGGGGGGGCAGCTCGGCCGCTCCACGAACAAGGGCTTTGTTTGAGCCCAGGGGTGCCACCAGGGACGGTGGGTGGCTGCCAGCTCCCCCCCAGCATTCCTCCATCATCTGGTCCCTTCAGTTATGGGCGGGCTGGGGGGAGACCATGGTGGCCTCGAGGCCAGCCTGGCCCGGCCAGGGCAACCTCATGGCTGCCCCCCTGGATCCCAGGGCACCCCATATCCGTTCCTTCTCTGTGGTGGGACCGGACACTTCGGCTTTTCCCACTTCCCCACCCTGCTCTGCCCCACGCTGCTCCCACATGCCCCCCATATTTCCCATGGCCCCATCGTGCTGGTGCACGTCGAAGAGGAAGGGCCTGATCCTGGGGAGGAATCCAGCCCCAGGACGGATGTTCCAATGCCGGGAGCAGCCCCGGGTCCAGCCCTTTCCCCATGGGCACCCCTGGCCATGCAGCAGCACCCATCCTAGTGCCAGCCCTGTCACTCTGCTGCCCGTCCCTCCTGCCTGTCCCACAGGAACGGAGCGGGCAGGAGCAGGCAGGAGCGGGCAGGACCACACCAGGCTCAGCCTTTCCTCCACCATGGGCTTCCTGAAGGTCCCTGGGCAAGTCCCTCATCCCAGAGCAGCATTTTTAGCACAAAGTCCATGTTCATGGTTTCTCCCATGCACCAGACCCAAAGGTCACCTTCTCCCAGTGTCTCCATACTCCGGCAGAGGGGCCGAGAGGGAATGGATCATCTCCCACCCTGGCTCCAGCTCATCCGAGATCATCTCTGGCCTCTGTAGTGTGGATAACCAGAGCTCCAGCGCCATCCCGCCGCACCCCTCTCCCAGCAGAGACACATGGCCCCCACCTTCCCAACGGGGAAACTGAGGCGCAATCATGAGCAGCAGCATGGGTGGGATTTTAACCCATCCCCAGCCCTTCCCTGCTGACTCCAACCACTTGACCGCATCTCTCCAGCTTTGTCTTTAACTCAGAAGGGATTATTTTTTTTTCCATCGGGAACGTCAGAAACCATCTCCCATCTCCTCCTATTCCTGCTCCCGGCCAGATTCCAGCCGAGGGATCGGTCAGTGGAAAGAATGTCAGCAAAGAGCAGGGCCAACCCTGCCGGGATTTTCCTTCCCCAAATCCCCCCTCCCCGGAGAGGCTTTGCTGTGGCACATTCCCCGTGCCTGCTACGGCCCCTTTGCTCACTTTGGGTTGATTTCTAGCCTTTTGGGATGCTCTTCTCTCTTTGTAGTGATTTCTTTGGGGCCAGGAGCTTTATAACATGTCCTCACCCTGATTTCAGCTCTCACGGGGTCTCAACCCTGAGGATTTGCTGTCCCCACAGTTTTAGCATCTATAAAATCTGTAATAAGGAAAGCAGGACCCGCAGTCTTGAGGTTCAGCCTCGGCAGAGCCCCTGTGCTCCCCAGGGTCAATCACACCCCCAAAATACTTAAGAAAGAAAGAAATTGGAGCACCGGCTTGGCCCCTGTGTAAGGCAAAAGCACTAAAACAGTTCGGAAGAGGCAGGATTTGTCCCTGAGAGTGTGCAGAGGAGCCAGCAGCAGGCATGGAGCCATTAGGAGGAGATAATAACCTGAGCCTGAAGGCTTCACATCAGCCTCACATCATCACGTCAAGCAGTTTGACTCACTCGTGGGGACCTTTATTGGTGGCACTTGCTGGTGGGCATGACCCCTGGTGAGCCCCTTGCCCATCGGCCAGGTCCCTGGGTGTGGGTTGCCTGCAGGACCGCCCTGGCTCTACCACATAAATGGGCTTTTTTTAATTGCCAGAGCGTCTTTGGAGGATGAGGAACCCGGCGGTGACATAACCGGCTCCCCGGGGCACGTGGCGGATCTGTACAAGAGAGCGGTCAAGCATTTAGCACTTCATAAAACAGGGGCAGCATCGGCGGGGCAGGCGCCGGCTGCCGCGGTGGCTTTTCCATGGCCAGGAGAGGAGCAGGGAGGGACACAGGTCGAGCCAGCCCCGATGGGCCATGGAGGCCACCGTGTCCCCTGGCTGAGTGGGCAGCGGAGGCAGGAGGCAGCCCGTGGAGAGGGGGAGAAACGGGCACCGAGTGCCAGCGTGGGATGGAGACTGGGGAAGAAGGACCCCACGCTGGGGTGGCAGCCCTAGCTCCTTTTGGGGGGTCTCACCCAGGCTGCCCATGCTGCTGCTGGTACCTGGAGCCGGAAAAACGCTCTGCCCACCTGGCCCTGGCTCCGTTCCTCCATCAAACCCTCTTGGCCACGGATGACCCTAAGCCCAGATGTGGTGGGGGAGCACAGCAGGGTCCGGGGTCCATGGGTCCAGCAGGCTCATCCTAGCAGATGTCAAATCAGGGATAATGGTAACCACCGTAGTAGCCGTCACCGAGGGACGCCAGTGTCTGGGCTACCGGGGGGCTCCTGTCATAGCTCACATCCCCCTGAGCACCCTGCAAAGATGACTACTGTGGGACTGACGAGCGGGGCAGCTTTTCCCGGGTCCCATGGGTGCCCACGGCGGCTGCAGGCTGCGCCCCGGGTAATTTGGAGCCGGCGGGGGATTATGGTTCTGCTGCCGGCTGTCAGGTTAGCCAGTGATGGATGGTGGCGGCTGGGAGGCACACAAAGGCGACGCTGTGTGAGCCCCGGGCAGAACGTGCTGTGATCTGTCACGGGGTGACCTTCCCCCGGCTGGCGGAGGCCTCGCGGGGACGGCTCACCCCGTCACCGCCGGCGGGGACGGGCAGCCACAAGGCCCCAGCTAAAAATACCCGTCCATTGAGAAAATCCCAGCGAGGAGGGTTTGTCCTTGCTCCTCTGGGGCAGCTTCCCAAGGCGGTGGCCAGATCCACGGCACGGGGCCGCGGAGAGACGCCCGGGGGCTGCCCCAACTGTTTTGCTTTCCCACCATGGCCCATGGGCTCGACTTGCAGAGTTTTGGGGAAGCACAGAAGCATGTCAAGGGAGGTGATTCTACCCCTCTAGTCCGCTCCAGTGAGATCCCACCTGGAGCACTGCGTCCAGCTCTGGAGTCCTCAGCACAGGAAGGACACGGAAGTGTTGGAGCGGGGCCAGAGGAGGCCCCCGAGATGCTGGGAGGGCTGGAGCCCCTCTGCTGGGAGGACAGGCTGAGAGAGTTGGGGGGGTTCAGCCTGCAGAAGAGAAGGCTCCGGGGAGACCTTCGAGCCCCTTCCAGTCCCTAAAGGGGCTCCAGGAAAGCTGGGGAGGGACTCTGGAGCAGGGAGGGGAGCCATGGGATGAAGGGGAATGGTTTTACACTGAAAGAGGGGAGATTTAGATTAGAGATTAGGAAGAAATTCTTTGCTGTGAGGGTGGTGAGCCCCTGGCCCAGGTTGCCCCGAGAAGCTGTGGCTGCCCCATCCCTGGAGGGGTTCAAGGCCAGGTTGGACGGGGCTTGGAGCAACCTGGTCTGGTGGGAGGTGTCCCTGCCCAGGGCAGGGGGTGGCACTGGATGGGCTTTAAGGTTCCTTCCAACCCGAACCATTCTATGATTCTATGTCACAGCCCAGCACACGTCCCTCCTTTGTGCACAGAGCTGCACACACTGGTTGCACGTCCCTGCCTGATGCACGGGGCTGCACGGTCCCCACACCGGAGCAGCAATGGTGGGGATGGTGCCAGCTGTCTCCTTCCATCGGAGAGGGCAGGAAAAGCAGCAGGGTTTAGGGGCTGGCAAAGCAGGCCGGGTGCTGGAGGCAGCATCTCCACCCTTGGGGTGAGGGCACCATCCCTCTGACAGGGAAAGAGAGGCCGGGGGTGGCCAGTAAAGAGACCATCCCAATGGGATTTCAGCACAGGTCCCACCAAAATGCCACTTCCAATGGGACCCACCTTCCCATCCCCCCCAGGCACCCCACCGCCACACGTCCCCTCTCTCTTTCCAGGCTTGCCGACATCCCTTCCTGCCGCAGTGACAAGTCGTAACATATTTGGGAGCAGCTGCAGGCGGCGGGGAGATGCTTCGCCCTCTCCCCGCTCCCGGCCGAGGAATGTGGAGCAGACCTCCCCTCCGACACCCGGGATTTCCGACGTGCCTGCTCGTGGAGATTTGGGACGGCAACAGCTGCTCGGCCGAGATGGGGCCGCGGCAGAGCCTGGCCCTTCAACCCCGTCCCCTCCAGCCAGCAGCTTTGCACAGCCACCTCTCAGCCTGTCGGGGGGTCAGGATTGGGTTTAGGTGCAGCCCATGGGGACAATGGGGGACAATGTCCTGCTGTCCAGCTGGGATGGGAGCCGTGGCGGAAGGACCGTCTGACAACCCCTTCCTCACCCCTACGTGCCAGCTTGACCAGTTTGGGTTTGCTGGGGGGGTGGGATGGGGCTGCTCATGGTCCTGCAGCACCATGTCCCCACGGGGCTCAATGTCCTTGGTCCCCACCTCGCCCCTCATCCCCACAGCTCCAGGCAGCAGCCTCCTTGCCTCAGTTTCCCCATCATGAAATCAGGGATAACGATGGAGGTATAAAGTTTGCCCAGAGAACGGTTGTATTTTCATTATTAATCATTGCTCCAGGTTTGATCTGGGATGGATGGGGGGTATCAACAGAGAGGTGCTGGTGGTTGAGCGGCCCCCAGTCCACTGGATCCCAGCGTGGGGACAATACTGGGTGCCCCAACATACCAATCCACTGGATCCCAGTCTGGGGATGTTAGTGGGCGCCCTCACCCACAGCCTGTTGCAACCATCCTGTGTGCCCAGACCCACCAGCTGCCAGGATCCCAGTGTGGGAACCAAACCAGGTGCCCCAACATACCTGGAGTCTGCCGGAGCCCAGCCCAGGGACCACACTGGGTGCCCTGACCCCTGCTTGCCTACGCTCATCAGATGACGCTCTGCCCCACCGCCAGCACTAAACCTCCTGCATTTCTGCCCCACCATGGCCTCCCTCCCTCCTTCACCCCACGGCCCTTCCTTTTCCCAGCCCCAGATTGCAGCCAGAGGAGGGAGTCACCAGGGGGGGCAGGACCCCCACTAACAAACCCCACCCGTCTGGAGTCCCCCCATGCCAGGGGCATCCCCAGCACGTGAGAGGCTGCTCCTCCATCCCCTGCTTGGTGGCACTGGCCGGGCTGTCCCCACACGTGTCACGGAGGGACCGGGGGGGACTCTCGGGTTGTCAACAAGGGGCTGTTTTCCCCAGGATGGGAGAGTCTGGCTCGGGCAAGCTGGAGGACAGGTGGGCGTTTGGAGGAAGACCCATGAATCCGAGGGATTCGGTAGCGACATATGGTGGCTATTCGACCCCTTGAGAGGGACAGCTGTCTGGGCCAGGGGGATGGCGCAAGCCCGGGGACAGGACCTGGGGACAGCAGTGTCCCTCAGCAGGGGACAGCCTTGAGATGGGACGCCTGGAGCCACGCAGGGACCATGGAGGGGTCTGGGACGGAGACGGAAGACTGCAAGCCAGGTCTCCTGGGAGGGTGGGTGATCATCATCTTGTCCCCATGGTGGGACGTTCCCGCTGTGTCTCATCCAGCTGCTGTGGCCCAACCCGGGGCTGGTGCCACAGGATCAGGGTCTGGTGAACAGGGGGAAAACGGAGTCAGTGATGCTGATGTGGGGCTTTTTGGACATAAACTGGTGACTCCTGCGTTTTTCTGCCCCCACCCCATGGGACAGCAAATGTCGGCAGAAGGAAGGGTAAACACCCCCCCCACGTAGGGCACCCTGTGGTAATTTGGAGAGCTGTGGAAGGAGGGCTGTGGGGATTTTGTGGTTTCAGGGTGGGATGCCCAAAAGGAGAAGGGACAGCAGACCCTCCCCATGACATGCCAGCAGTGATGCCGGACAAGCCGGTCCCCAGGGAGGGGCACCCAGCCCTTCCGGAGGGGCCTCACCCTGCAAATTCCCATCGTGGGGGGAGAAGCTGCTGGCTCAGACCACCTCATGAACACCCAGACTTGGTCCCTCCCTCCACCCCCCCAGGCTGGTTTTCCCCCTCTCCGGGGTGTCCGGCCCCATGGAGGGGGACTGTGCCTTAGCAACACCCCGACTCCCGCTCGCATGCTCAGCTGTCGGTCGCTCCGGAATGTGCTGTCGGGACCGGTCAAGTGGCTGGAGGATAATCCCGACCCCGCAGCGGTGGGACCCGGGGTCGGGCAGGCAGCGCCACACCCCATGGGGGTTCCCAGGCCACCCACTGTGGGGTGCCCCACACCCCACAAACTGATGGGGCTGGACCACAGCCAGGGGAGATGAGAGCCAGGAGGATGAGGAAGAGCTGGGAGTCGTGAGGAAGGCTGGTGGGCTTTGGTGTAGAGAACAGAAACGGGGTAGATGTTTTTGGGGTGCTCCCCACACCCCATCACAGAGAGTCCGGCTCCTTCCAGCCCGTCTCAACCACTGAGCAAACGAAACCCCTGGCCGCCTGCGAGGAAAAAAATGTCTTGAAATGCAAATTTTCGGAGCCCTGAGGTTGTGACCGAGGATAACCCCCCGCTTCCTTGGTCGGGTCACCCGGGGGTCCCAGGGGCCGGGGCCGCACTCGCTTCTCGTCGGGAGGGACGCGGGAACCAGCGCTCCCCGCAGCCGCGGCCGTGCGGGGCGGCCGACGGGAGGGGGCAGCAGCAGCCCGGTTATCCGCACGCCGAGATCGGGTTTAGGGCTGCACACCCCAAATCAGAGGCAAAAAGTATCTCAGACCCCTTTGAACCCCTCATTTATGTTTTTTTCTTGCCGGGGAGAAAGCCCCACCACCTCCCTCTGCAGAATCCGGGGTGCGGACCCAGCCCTTTGCCTGGGGGCTGAGAGGGGGGATCGGGAGCTGGACCCCCCTCGTATCCGGCACCAATTCCTCGTCAGGGATGAGCCCAGCTATTCATTTCCCACCCCCCGGGGAGAAAATCTCGAGGTTTGTTTTTTCCCGCGGCGTAATGACCCCAGCAGGTGCTCTTCCTGCCTGAAGGCTGAAAATAGCTCCCAGGGTTTGGCTTCCTCCGGTTCCTGACCCCCCTCCCAGTCCCCTCGTTCATCTTTCGGGCCAAAACATCCCACTCTGGGGAGGGAAGGCTCAGGGGAAGTGGGGGGACTTCCCGGAAACCCTTTCCTTTGCATTTTTGTGCTCGGCTAGAGGTGAAATCGTCCTGGGGAAGGAATTTTTGACCTCAGCTCTGACAACTACACTTGCCCTCAAGTCTCTCTTGGGGAGCAGCTCANTGCCCATGTCACATCTGGTCCCTTTCGCCCCATGGATTTCATCGCTTTTGGGGAGTGAAATAGCTGGGGGGGAGCCGAACCCCTCAGCCACCATTTGTATTGGTCTTTGCCATATTGAGAGTGTTTATCTGGAGAAAATAAAGTTGAAACCGGGAGCCCCAGTGCCCCTGGATGAGTCCGTGTGTCCCCAGGGGGTGGGGTGCACCTGGGGCAGTATCTGGATTTTTCTTTCCCAGTGTCTCTTTGGTGGCTGTGGTGGGTCCCAGTCCCCTCTAAAGGCAGGGGACATGTAGAGGTGCTGCATCCCCACTCCTGTTCCTGTGAAATATTTTGGGAAGGCCGAGCAGACATGAGACGGGATTCCACCCTCTTTCATCCCCACAGGAAAACACAAGGGATGGGGACATGGGGGGGACCTGCCTTCCCCTGCTCCATCCCCACATCTCCACCTTGGGTGGAGGAGACGAACACAGAGAGCAAACACCGCTTCAGCCATGGCTTTCCGTGGGAAAGGGCTGCTCCCAGGGGGGAGAGGAGAGGAATTTGGGTTACGCACTCAGCTGCCTTCACAATGCCTGTCTGAGGTCCCTGCCCTTCAGCCTGGGGTTCTCCCGCCTCATCCCTCCTCTCACCTTTCTCAGCAAGGAGATGTCTCCATCCCCCCTCACCCCTTCTCTGCCCACCCGGAGCTAGGAGAGTATCTGTGAGGCGCCAGCACCCCAAAAGCTGCAGGAACCCAGCTGACACCCCTTGGCCTCTGCAGCACTCAGTCTCCACCGATGGGTCCCCACTTATCCATCACTTCCAAGCCCCGGAGCCACACAGCATCCCACTGCGGCAGCGGGTCCTTGGGGCACCGCTGTGGCAAGTCACCTCCTGCCAGGGCGAAAATTCATCCGGGGGCTTCCCACCATGAGGGTGGGTGAGCCCCAAGCTGGGTCCTGCACCCCAAATCCTCCCCACCCATGGGAGCAAGGGGAGGAAAGGCAGGAGAAGCAGCCAGGCTCTGTGTCCATCGAGGCTGATGTGCTCCAAGCTCATGGCAGGGGACTTCTGGTCACGCGTCCCCGAGGAAGGCAGCCAGCTGTGGGAACGTCACCGACGACCCATCCCGGGGTTGCTCTGTGCAATGCAAAATGTCACATGTCCCACTGCAGCGTCACCGTCCCGGAGAAGCCATTCCCCAGGGAGCAGGGCTGGAAGGCTGTTTTCGCCGGCACTCGGATGGTCCCTTGGAGGGTAATGTTTGTGCTGCTCCACGGCCGCGGGGAAAGGATCCCAGCTGGGACAGGAGAAGGGGAATGGGGCAGGAGGCGGATCCCCTCTGCTGATAAGGAATTTTCCACGTCTTCAATAGGAATCTGTAGGTTTAGGCACGTGAGAAGGGTTTAAGCAGCTTTTCTTACAATATAGAGGATGTGCCCTGTGAATTTCTGTCCTGACTTAATTTCTGGAAATAAAATATTCTTCGATGGGTTGGAAGAAAATAATTTAGGCAGCGGCAGAGCGCAGGGCTCGGAGGCTGCAGGCGTTGGAAGGAAGAGCTTTCGTGTTGGCGGGTGGCGATGTGGTTACGGTCTGTAAGTGCCTGAGTGGGGAAAAAAAACATGTTACCGAAACCGAGAGCTGCCCAGCCAGCAGAGAACGATGCAGTAAGTGACAGCTGGAAGCTAAAAGCAGAGAATTTTAAAATAGAAATACAGGACCTGTTTCCAAAGTGAAAAATACAAACTTTGGGAGCAGCAGCCGTGGGGACGTGGCTTTCCTTTATGCCCCATGCAAGGGAGCACCTCTCCATCCCCACCCCGGGGGCACCAAACCAGCCCAGCCCCATCCTCCTCGGCCGCTTCCCCCCGGCTCTGTCACTCCTTCATCCCCTGCTTTCTCCTTCACCCCAAACCCTCACCTTCCACCGCCCCTATGGAGTATGGCGGGGTAAGACCCGTGTCCCCAGGTCACCGCAGCCCCAGGCCTGGGGTTGGCCCTGGGGTCTTCCAGGCGCAGCACCCACGTGGCTCTTCATCCCCTATCCCATATTTCCCCAAAAATCTATTAGGAAATGATTACACCAGCTCGTGGATCCATCAAGGGAAGAGGTTCCCCTCATTCATCTCTCATAGCAAACCAGGACTCGCAGAAGCCACATTTTTTCTTTTACATTTTCCACCTTTTATTTTATTTTTTTTTTCCTGGGAAGTCGCTGTTCCAAAGGAATATTTGCCCCAGAGAGATCTGTCATCTCCGCTGCGTGCTTCAGAGCACTGACACCACCAGCCTCCCTCCTCCCTCCCCACGGGCAGGCTCCGTGCCCACGGGGCTGGAGGCAGCAAGCACCATCCTGCCTTTCCTTGGGCGACTTCAAATAAAAAAGGGAGGCCAAACAAGCACGGGGCTTGTTCAAGGGGTGGCAGTGGAGTCTCGGCAAAGGCTTTTAAACTGATTTGCAGGGATGGAAATGTTTAACCCCCGCCTGCGCCGCCGGGCCCGCTGGACACGGTGGGCAGGAATAGCTCTTGGCTGGCAGCCTGGCTCGATAACACTCCCGGGGCTCCCATGGGATTAAAATAAACCCAGTGTGTGGTGAGGAAGACGCAGCAGCGAAGAGGCAAAGGGCCTGGATTGGGGCACGCAGGGGCGGCCACTGGCACCCCGCTGCAGTCCCAGATGTGCCGCAAAGCCGGCGAGTGGGGCAGACCTCTGCTCTACCCCGCTGCTGTGCCAAGGACGGCTCTGGCGGAGAGCTGGCAGGGTTTGGACATGTTTTCTCTTCCAGCGAGTGATGCCTCAGCAGTTCTTCCCCGCCAGGGAAGCGCCGAAGCCCGTTAGCATCCTGCCGTGCCAAGGCACCCGGCTTGGCCGCGACCCAGCTGCCTGCAGGCAACCTCTGGCTGGCATCTGGCAGGGCACCCAACGGTGTTTGGCCCCTTTGGCCGCTGCGTGGGAGCCCGTAACCTCATGAACACGGCACCTCCCAGGGGCGGAGGGGGGCTGGGGCATGTCCTCGCACCGGCATCCGCTCGCTGGGTGACCACAACCACCCCCTGTGACTCAGTGTCTCCCTTGGCTCCAGGCAGCACTGCCTTGAAACCTGCTGTAAAGCCTGCTCTGGGCTGCAGGGCTGGAATGTGTCTGGTGGGAAGGGTCAGCCCACAGGGAAGCAGCCCTTCCTCCCTCCGCCCTCTGGGATTTGCTGGTTTAAATTGTCTCCCGGGAATTTTTTTCTACGCTGTGTCATTGCTGCAGAGTATCCGCTGCAAAGCCCAGGCGGGGATGCATCAACCTGCAAAGAGCGGTGTTCCTTGCTCCACACACACCTTCCCAAGGGCCATGGATCCCATTAAACGAGAGAGAAACCGGACACAAATCGTGGAGCAGCCCTTTATCCTGAGTGAAGTCCTGCTGGGGCTCTGCATCACCCGGCGCGCACAGACCGGTGCCCCAGCGGTGTTACGGGGTGAGCATCGCTCCGCAGCACCTCAGCATCCTTGGAAAAGCTCCAGGTTTTCCCTTTGTTTGCTCCTTCTTCCTTTTCTTTTTTCACCTTATGCCATCTTGTCTGAATCCACTGGACCGTGGCATTCGGGGGGGAGGGGGGGGTCACTCATCCTAATTAATATCTCGTGGGGATGTCAGCCCTCCAAGCACACAGCCCTGTGCTCCTGGCATCAGCCAAGCTCCTAATTAACTTTCCTAATTAAGAGGCCCCTTTCTGTGACCAGAAGGACTGTGGGATGGTTCCCATGATTGGAAGAGGTGGAGAAACCCTCAACTTCTCCTGCCCTGAGTAGCCGGGATGGTAGCGCGGAGCTGCTCTTCACGTAGGTAAACTGAGGCAGGAGGGGGAAAGCTCAAACCCCCAAGGAAGGCAGAGGACGGGATGGGTGAAAATGAGCTTCCCATGCCCCGACTTGCCTCCTTGGAAAAGGATTTCTCAGCTGCTGACGAGCCCTGGGGGTGTTCAGCCGGGGTTTGGTCTCGTCAGCCGGGCAGGCTGGCTCGGCCGCCCTGACACGCCAAATCCTCCTCTGCATCACGCTGGCACCCAGCCGGTCACCAATCCGTCCCTCCTGCCCGCGCCAAGGTTCGGTCCTGCCCCGTCTCACGGGAGGTGGCGAGGTGGAAAAGCTGGTGTGGGAATATCAAAGCCACGCCATGTCCTCTCTTTGCCCTCCTCCATCCCACCTCTCCCGCTGCGCTGGGTATTTGCCCGTAGCAGCATCGTCCGACACTTCTTTGGGATCATCACAACCCGTTGCAGCTCTCGGCCCGTTTTCTCCTTCCAAACCCCAGGAAGAGCCTGGAAGACCCGAATAACCTGCTGGGTGCCTGATGTTCACCAGAAAATTACCTTTCATGGGTTTTTAAGGAATTGCTGACACTCGCCTGAGCCTGGTGCACGGGAGGACGAGCAGATGACGCCACGGCCGTCGGGAACAGGCTCTGCGCAGCCACCAGTGCTGACCAGTTCAACCTTTGCAGCCTTTGCCACAGCGCTGGGACAGTTTGCTTGGGCTGGTGGGAGAGCTCCCACCCTGCTTTGGTGGGCTCCCAGCCAGACGGCTCGGTTTTGGCATAACACGGGGTTTTTTAGGGGTGCTGCTAAAATTAAGTATGTTGGGGCACGAGTCCAGGGAGGGGGAACAAACTGCAAACCCACTAAGGAAAAGGAGTGGCTTTTTAATCGCCCTGTTTGGGAGATTTGCATACAATTAGGCCAGGACCTGCCCGCATTTTGCTTCCGCATTGCACTCCCGTGATGAACCTGCCGGTTTTCCTGCTCTGCTCCCAGCCGGAGGTTGATTGCAAGGACATTCACCGGTGGGCAAGGGGTTTCGGGGCTCTCTGGGGATGCCCTTTCTGCTCCCAGTGCACTCTCCTGAGCACACCCACCCAACGCGTTGTCTCTGGCTTTAGGGCTCCAGCCCTACAGCGGGGCAGCGGCTTCCTCCCGGTGGTGGAGGATGTGTGAGGAGATGCGCTGTGAGATGCTCCAGCAAACGCCTCCCATAAATAGCACGGTGTTTACGTGAGCCCGCCAGCCTCACTTCATTTTTTTCTCTGCAGAGCAAATAGATCGTTAAAATCCAAATAAGCTCTCCTCGCCCTGCTGTGGCACAGCCCAACAGCCAGAGGAGGCACATTGCCACTGGCCCCGACCAGTCCTCGGATGCTCGACCACCCTAGCCCTATGCTGGCCACTTGGCCAAGGAGGTGGGGGGGAAGCCCATGCGCCACCAGCTGATGGAGGAGTCCAGCACGGGGTTTGTGACAGTCCCACAGCTCTTTCCATCCCTGTCTTGGGATGTGCAAGCTTGGATGGAGGAGAGGGTTGAGGGTCAGCCCCAAGGGGCAGATCCAGGTGTTGGGACATCTGTCCCTGAGGCAGAGCAGAGCAGGAGGGGACAAGCCCAGCCCCACTCCCACCAGAGGAGGGAGAAAAGATGGGGAGAGGTGCAGATGGGGTTTAGGAGAGTTCCCTTGCCCCATATCTGAGGTTGCAGTGGTTCCTGCAGCTTCTGGGGAGACACTTACGCTGGATGAGCCTTGCAGGTGCTTGGTCCACTCCTGGGGGTGGGTATCTAGGCTTGGATGTTCAGCTCCATCAAGCAGATTGAGCCCCCAGACCCATTGCCTCTGCACTACCCAGACCAGGGGGGAAATTTTGGGGGTGGCCATTTTTCCCCCAAACTTCTCTCAGGACATTAAATAGCATCCGGTCCAGCCTCAGCACCAGTTTGGGGCCACCATTGCTCCACAAACCTTATCTGGACAGACCCTCCACCTGCCGCAGCAGCTCTGTCTCCCACCAACACAGCCCCCTGTGCCTTCCTCCCTCCCCAGCATGGGGTGCAGCCCCCCCTCAGCACCCAGGGGTGCCGTTCAGAGGATGAAGGGTGCTTTGGGGGTCACCCCCCACCCACCCCAGTGGCGATTGTGGGTGAGACATTGTCAGCCAGAGCCCGGGTGAGAACCCCAGCTCTTTGGGCCGGTTCTGGTCTGACCTGGGGGGCCGGCCCCATCCCGGGGCTGGAGCCGGAGCAGCGGCCGCTCCGTGCCCGGGTGATGCTCTGGGTCCTCCCTCACCCCCGGCTCCGGCGCTGCCTCCGTCTTCCCGCCCTCCTCCCCGCACCCTCTGCTCACACCCGACCTCAAAAACCGGTTCTGTCGCTAAAAGCGGGACCCGACCTGTGTCGGGAGCTTGGGGCTGGGGCTGGCACCGGCTCCGGCTCCGGCTCCTCTGCTGCCCCCGCT
>VWZL01003144.1:42860-82358 GCA_013396915.1 Stercorarius parasiticus
CCGCAGCCCCAGGGGACGACACAGACGGGAGAGGGCTATTTTTCCCACCCCCACTCCCCCACCCCGCCGCCGCACAGACTGCATCCCGGCTCGCAGCTCGGTTAACGATGCCAGTCGCTAACCGCCTCCCCGTGCCTTTGCAGGTGACCGAGGGACCCCAGCGTGAGGGGGGGGGGGCCCGGAGCATCATGGCACACCCCGTCTCAGCCTTCCAGGCTGCCTACATCTCCATTGAAGTCCTCATCGCTTTGGTGTCTGTGCCGGGGAATATCCTGGTCATTTGGGCTGTGAAGATGAACCAGGCGCTGCGGGATGCCACTTTCTGCTTCATCGTCTCGCTGGCGGTGGCCGACGTGGCCGTGGGGGCTCTGGTCATCCCCCTGGCCATCATCATCAACATTGGACCACAGACGGAGTTTTACAGCTGCCTCATGGTGGCCTGTCCCGTCCTCATCCTCACCGAGAGCTCCATCCTGGCGCTCCTGGCCATCGCTGTGGATCGATATCTGCGGGTGAAGATCCCCGTCAGGTAGGAAAACCCATCGGGAAAGGCTCTGCGGTGGCTGCTCTGGGGGTTAAAAGGGAGCGAGGATGCCCCAAACTCTTGGGGAAGCACTGGGAGAAAGGTCTTCTTCCACATTGCTGACCCGGGCACATCTGGCCACATCAGCAATCAGGGCTGGCGGGGGTCCCGGAGCCTCCGGCAGCTTTGTTTGGGGGTTCAGCGGCGTGCTGGGGGTGCAGGCAGAGATTGCATTGTGCAGCCGGCAGGCAGGGCAGGGCAGCCTTTCATGGGATACCCATGGCAGGGACAAAGTGCCCCCCCAGGACAGGGGAGAGCACCGTCAGGGTGTTTTGGGGTGTGGAAAGGGGACGATAGATTTGCCTTCAGCCCAGGTTTTCCCTTGCTGTGGGGAGCCCAGGAGCCCGGGGGTGATAACCTGCTTGCTCATGGACATGTGGGACAAAGCTTTGGGGTTTTGAGGGACCGGAGGTGACAGCCCAGCACATCTCATGGGGCAGGCTCACCCAGGGGAGACCCCTGGCTATGGGGCTGCCCCACAAATGACTCCTCTCCCTGTTTTTCCCCTTCTCATCATCTGTATTTCTGGTCAAAGCCAAGCCCATAGCAAATACTGTGGGGCATTAATGGTGAGGATGCACTTTATTTGAACTCTGCTGCTCCTGGAGGAGATATTTAACCACTTTGTGCCTGGCTCCCTCCTCACCGGTGCTGCAGCCCCTGCGGAGGAGGGAAGGCAGCCGTGGGGCCGGGATGCTGCGGTGGGACCAGGGGTGTCAGCGGGGCTGGAAGGGGACGGGATACCTGGTGTCGGCACCACTCGAGTGCAGCCTGCATGTCCCGGCTCAGCCCCTCGATGTGCAGCTGCTGTCGCTGGTGCCCCTTGCTCCGTTTGAGGACATGCCCAGGCTGCAGGGACAACTTTGCTGGGCTTGTCGGCTCTGGAAAGGCTCCCACTGCCGAGACCATTGCTGGAAAACTCAGCCCAACCAGGATGGCTGAGCACACACACAGCTCATGTCACCCCACTGACGCCCTTGCAATTCAGACACGGGCCCCAGCCTGTTTGCTGGAGGGGTCCCCGACCCTTTATCAGCACAAAGACTCCCCAAAAGGTACAAAACCCTCTTGTGTTAGGTGCTGCTCAGACCTCAACAGGCATAGGACCCTTCCCAGGGCAGGAATCACCTTCCTGTACAGGGAGACAGGGTCAGGAGGCACCTGCGCCGGGATCAGCTGGCTGCTCAGGGGTGCTCGGTGTCCCCAGATCCACTGGATCAGGCCAGAGATCTGTTGCTTTGGGGATTTTTCCCCAGCCGTGGCCGGCACAGGCTGCTCGGCAAAGGAGCGTAAGGCAGAGGGGGGGGCACAGGATAAAACCACGGTCCCTGCCCACACGATTTCACAGGCTGTTCCCAACTTCCTCCCTAAGTGCGATTTTTTTTTTTTTCCCAGCCTGAAAAAATCCTCGTCTTCCAGCCCGTCCGTGTAACCAAAGCGATTCTCACCCTGTCACTGCTCTCGGTGCTTTTTTGGTCCTCCTGCATCCCCTGCGCGGTGGGGATGGGTTCAGGTGTGGGAGGACTCAGGCTTTATACATAGCAACGCTGCCTGGCTCACGTCTGTCATTTTTCTAACAAACCCAGTCTTTTTTCCTCCCTTGCTGCCTCCAAGCATCAAATGGGCCTTTTTTGGGGAGATTTCTGCCCTGAGTCCAGGAGTTTTCCTGGGAGAAATATTTAGTTAGAGCCCTCCCCTGGTATATAATTTGGGTGGGTTTTTCTTGTGCAATATCAACCCTGAATTTGGTCGTCCTGTTTCATGCCTGAACATTGGGCATTGTGAGATTTTCCTCTGAATTTTTGTAGCCTACTTTAATATTGAAAGGCTTCATAGCCTCAACAAGAAGGGTTCAGCTTTGCTAGGCGCCCCTGTTTGCTTATCCCTGGATGTTTCCTTCTTTCCCTGGTGCGAATTCCCAGCAGTTGGCAAATGCGGTGGTTTTAGGTGATTTTTGTGCCCTAGACACAGCAGAAGTGAAAAAAACATTGGGGCTTGCAAATAGGACTGAAAATACCACTAAAGAATATTCCCTGAATCTGAGATGCCTCAAGTTCCTCCCAACCTGTTGCCGGATGCTAAGAGATGATACTGGAAGCGTTTGTACAGCGCTGACAGCTCGAATCGCGGCTTCCTGGTGTCGTTCCTCACCATGACACTGAATCCACCGGTGTGCGAAGTGGTGCTGGGTGTGGAGAGCCTGCGTCACCGCGGCAGGACTCGGGTCCCCAGCAAGACACCCGTCGTGGGGCCGTGGTCATCATAGGGGCCCTGGAAGAAGCCAGCTCCCTCTCTGGCAAAGCTCCCCCTAAGCCCATCACCCTTTGCCTTTATATTTGGGCTCTGTGGCCAGGTCTCCATGGATTTGGGATGTCCAAGGGGGAAAGAGCAGAGGAGGAGGAGACGTCCCATGCCCACGCGTGGCTGCTGGTGCATGGTGGAACTGCTAAATCCCTGGAGGTCCACGGGCAGAAGCAGTCCCGGGCAGCGATGCCATCCCACAGAGATTTGCAGGCAGGTGGGGAGCGATGTGGGGGGATCCCTGCCTCTGCCCCATCCCTGGGGCAGCCAGGACAAGGAGCAGGGACATCCCCTCCGGCACGGGGCCAGCCAGTGTCGGGCACGGAGGTGACAGGGTCAGCAGACAGCATGCATGCCGCAGCCCGCTCCTCTGCCAAAGAAAGTCCCCAGATAAGCCTGGCACAGGGTGGCTGCTCGCCAGTGTGACCCACACGTGGCCGAGGGGGGTCTCGTGGGCTGTCGTGCACAGGATTCCCCCCATCCCTGACCTCGCTTTCTGCTCGCAGGCGGCCCTGAGAGGCTCGAGGGAGAGGGGACAGCAGGGAAGGGGAATAAATGCATTTCATAGAGGCAGCTGACAGGGACGGGGAGCAGCAGAGAGCCTCCGTGCATCCCTGCTCAGTCCTCCTGCTGACCACCCCGCAAATGCCATCTCCGCTCCAGGCGTCCCCAGCGAGTCACTACTTTCATTTCGGGTTCCATGAAGGGGTGTGCAAGGGTTTCCGCATCCCTGTTACGTACTGGGGCCAACCGGAGGAGGAGATGCCAACAGGACTGTTGGCTGGGAAGAGTTGTCTGAAGGAGAAGCAAAGTCACCACTGGACTTTCCAGCCTTTCTATTTAATTAGGCGGAGCAGGGACTGGAAGCGCCGCTTCGCAGGGAGTGGGGAACATGGTGCAGCGCAGCCTAGCTCTGGCTCTGGGCTGCCCACCCCCGGCCCCGGGGGCTCAGAACTTGGGGGAACTGCCTACAGGTTTGCTCCTTCTTCCAGCAAAGCCGTGGACCCGTCTCCTGCCCACGCACCGGCCGGAGAGCGAGCCCTGGGGGGAGGGGGTTGGGAGCTTCGCGGCCCCGGGGGTGGGTGTTTGCTGGAGGCGCGTCTTCAGCAAACAGTACCCTGAGATGTTTGTAATGTGTCTCAGGATGGCAGCGGGAGGTGCGCAAGTGGCATCCGATGCTTCATCTTGGGCATCCTCCTCGCTCCCATGGCCGTGTTGCCCATGGACACAGAAACACGGAGGAACGTGGGCCACTCGTGCAAGGTGGAGGCTGATTTTGCGGGATGGAGAGGGGTCTTGCATGGCTCTGAGTTGGCACCTCCATCCTCCCGCTCTCGGAGGTAAACCCAGTGCACACCCAGCATAGTTGGGGGATGGGGATATCCCACCGAAACCTCTCCCTCTGCCCCAACCCCCTGGCTAGCATCCCTCCTGGCCACGGGGGTCTGAAGGATGCTGCCTCCCCTCAAGGGGCCTTTTCTCGACTGTGGAGGGATGCAAGAGCATCGCTTGGGATGAGCAGGCTGGAGCAGAGGGTACCACGCTCCCCAGCCTCCACAGGAGCCACTCTAAACAGCTGGAGACCACCTAAAATAGGTTTGCTGCCTTCATGCTAGTGGAAAAGCTCCCATTTCCCCTCTTGCATCCTTCCTCCCTGGCTGGCGGCAAGGCAGGACCCCCGTCCTGTCGTCCCCCCTAGCTGGGCGCCGCGGGGTCCCCCAGCCCAGCCCAAACTTCCCTCTCACATCTCTGGGAAGATGAAACGAGTTCAAAGGGAGGGGAAGCAGCCGACCGGGGGCGTCCGGCAGGAACCGGCCCCTCGGCATCCCTGTGGCGGCGGCTGGCGGCAGGATGCTGGAGGGGACGGTGCCGGAGGGATGTTTGTAGGGGGACGTAGCTCCTTCGGCGCCAGCCTCCGCTGGCCCAGGGGCCCCCCGTCTCTGCTCTGAGATGCTGCGTTGGGCTTTTTGGAGGGCAACAGCAGAAGGAGCTGGTGTCCTTGGGACATGCTGAACCACAGCGCCTTGGCCAGGGATGCTGGATGCACGGATGCAGCCTGGTCCTGTCTTGATGTGTCCTTGGGGCTCCTCGCATTGTCTGCTTCACTTGGACCACCAGCTCTTTCCTCAAATGCTTTGAAACATGCCAGGAAGATAAAAACTGGAGAAATCTGCTGGTAGAAAGAGCCCTTGTACATGGGGGTCTCTCACTCCACAGCAGGGACCACCACCCTCGGTGCCTGGGCCCCGATATCGGGGTGCCCCCCCCCAGCCCTGCCCTTCCCACTCTGCTGCATCCCATGGAGCATCCCACCAGGGCGAGCTACATTGTGTGTTGCTGAAGGTTTCAAATGCACACGTGAGGCTGCAGAGCCATGGAAATGAGACCAAGCGGGGCTGGAAATTGCTGGGAAGTGGGGGGGGCAGGAGGCTGGTGTGCAGCAGGAGGAGAGCCCAGGGTAAAGCAGGGTCTGTGGGTGGCTCTGCAGGCAGCACAGCCATTCTCCGATGGTTCAGAAGTGTCCTGTGCTGAGCCTTATGAGCTAGAACAGCTCAGGGATAGCAGGAGCATCCCTCGGTCCTGGACTGCAGTGCCTGCAAGCCAGGAGATGAGGAGGACTTGCAGGAAGGACTTGCAGGTGGCCTGCGAGCTCTTGGATGGAGCTGCTGGTGGAAGGGGGAAGCTTTCCCCCCTCAATCCGGCTGGTTTTGAGGCTTCTGCCTGAGCTCGGGCTCTTGCTGGGATTGCAGCGCTCTTTCCCCTTCTCTCTGGGCCTGCCAAGGGCTGCAGGCATGGGGCCAGCTGGGGCTGGGTCACACAGAACCTAGGAAGTCTCGTCGCCCTCGGCCAGCTGGGTCGTGGAGCAGGACACGCGTCTGAGATGGTTTTCCCGTCTTTTTTTCACTGAGAGTTCATGGAGGGTCTTGGCAGGAGCGCGATGGGCACCCCGCTGCCATGGGAGGGGGGATGAGAAGAACATTGGGATGAAACCCTGCTTTGGCCCAAATTCCCAGGCACCAAAGCACGTAAGGGCCCATGGGAAATATTTCCAGCACACCCAATACTAAGTGCCAGGAAACTTGCCCGGACACCTGGGCTCTGAGACCCAGCAGATGTGTCCGAGATGGAGACAGGGAAGTTTCAGACTAGGCTGGGATGTGTGGTGGCCCCAGGGCCTGTGGGAGCCCGTCCCCTGGGGATGGTATGCAGTGAAATGGGGAGGTATTCAACCTCAGAAGTAATTTTTCAGGCTGGCACAAGGGTTTCAACCCAGAGCAATGGGATGGAATTAAGAAAATTAAAGGTATGCTCCTTCTGAGGGCAATTTACTGACCAGGCGATGGGTTTCACATGTGCCCAGGGAGGCAAGGGTGACTGGAGATGTTTCTAGCCAGCCTGGCCAGAACAGCAGACAATAAGTGATGGCAGCGGCAAGCGATCCTGCCCAGCTAGGCAAGTGGATAAACCAAACCATGGCTCTTCCGAGGCTTCTTTTTAAATTCGGAGGAATCATTTCAAAAGTATCCAGGTGACTCAGAGCAGGGAGGGAGCGTGAGCTCTGGGAGCTGCAGGGGGGCTCTTACATCCGGGAGCTCAGCTAGGTTTCTTTCAACCTCTGTTAGTCAACGAAAAGAGGCCATCCATCCTTACAGGCCCTGCCCCTGCAAAAGAAGAGTGCATTTCCAGGGAAAGTATTCCCATTTCACCTGAACCAGAGAAATTCTGGGGACTGGCAGGTCTTTGCAGCCTCAGAGCAATTTTCTCTCTGCCCTTGCTGCCCTCCACCAGGAATATTTTTAGCAAACAAGGGTGACCTATGGAGACCTTCATTCCTAAGGAACAGGCAGATCCGAACTGAGGATGGAGAATAAAAGGCAGAAACCAGAGTGCAGAGAGGTTTGCTGGAGACTTTGGGCAGTTTCCGAGCTGCGGTTTCCAGCCCCCTGCGCCAGTTCAGTGTGTGGGTGCTAAACCAGAGCAAGCATTTCACATCGAGCTCTGCTGAAACCAGATCCAGGACCAGGAGCTCAATTCTGGTGTCACCAAAATACTCAGAGCCTTGGAAACGGGAAGGGATTTATCAGCAGGTTATATTGGTCTTGAGATGCTGGTAAATACCCAGGTGAGCCGGTTTCCAGCATGACTCTGTCATCCGCAGAGTAATTTTCAGCCAAGAGTGCGCTAAGTCGGAGATCAAAGCCATCAGGGCTCTTCCCTCGGCGAGGGGACGGCTGGATGAGGCTGGGCGGGCGCACACACAGCTGCTGCAGCGGCAACGCCAGGCATTTGCCGTCAGACACAAAATCAGGTCACTCGAAAAAGCTACAGCCGCTGCCATGCCAGCCAGAAGGAAGCGGCTTGGGCTGTAAGCGGTGTCCCTGGCCCCTGGGCTCCTAGGGAAAAACCTGGGGTTTGCGGGTGTCCCCCTCCTTGGGGCGCAGCAAGGGTCTGACCATGGGATGCTCTGTTCTCGGTATCACAGAGGGAAGGGGAGAAGAGCGGTGAATCTTCTGCGCGATGCTCTGGACTTGCTGATCTTTGGGATTATTTCCAAATTTTCTGGGAAAATGCATGGCCTCCAGAGACCCTGGGCTGGCTTCCAGGACAGCAGCACCCTGGCTCATCCCAGCCCTTCTCTTGTGGGGCAAGACGAGGTCCCCGTGCTGGGTAATCTGCCCAGGGTATCACTTCGCCCTGACCCCGTTAGCTGCGAGTCAACATCTGTCCCTTCAGCGCGGCTTATGACTGTCTGTGTTGCGCTGCAGGGCGATGAGTGAAAACCAGCTCCTTCTTGCTGGTATTCGCTCGCTACACCCCAAAATCACGCTCTGGGAATATTGTCATTGGTTTTTTTCCTATTTCTGCTGAATTTCAGGTTAAAGCATTGACCCTTGACAATGCATCACCAGTAAATTTGAAGGCATGTTCCCAGCGAGGGCAATAGCACATTTGCAGAGAGGGAAACTGAGGCACAGAGCAGCACCATGGCTCATGCAGGGTGACCCCACTGGGCAGGGACAGAGGCTGGGGCACAGCAGGTATGGAAGCTGAGATACGCCATGACAACCTGGCCTTTCTGCCATGCCCTGTGCAGTGATCCGTTGTCACGACTGTGGCCAGGGCATCCAGCCGCCAGGCTCTTCCATGATCCCAGCCCATGCCATGGTGATCCGTGCAGGAGTAACTCAATGAAACAGGGTTATGCAGGAGGCCAAATGGTCCTCCTGGGCTGCAGGTCCCTGATCTGCAGAGCCTGGACCCAAGAATGCCAAAAGTCACTCTTGTCAGCAATTGGTGCTGATCAAAAGTAACAACATCTCCATCCGCTGAGAGAGTCAAAAGGGGCTGAGACACATTTATAGGGACAATGCCCTCAACAAGGGGAGTCCTGCCCATGAATTCATCCCGCAGGGAGCACAGACATCAAACCAGATGGAGGTGGGTGGATGGAACCCAGCAAGGCTCTGCCACCTCCGTAGCAGTGATTCAGGTGTGTTGGGCACCATCAACCCAAGAGGAACTTCTCTACAAAGCAGACAGAAGGGACACTAGCCAGCTTGCATTTCTTCATCCCATGGCAACATAAACTGATCATGAGGTCCCCATTGAGCAAAAGGTGAGGAGCACCAACAGCCAGGGCCACCCAGACACAGTGTGATGGACAGCGAGGTGTCTGCAGTAAGATGGTCCTGTGTCCACGGTACGGATAGTCCGTCAGACAGGTTGAGCAGCAGAGTCCCCAGAACACCTGGGAACATCCAGACAGACTGTCACACTCCCAACAGCACCACTGAGCACTTCGGAGATGGTTTTCCTTTTTCTGGAGTGACTGAGGTGTTTCCAAGGGCTCCGGGTTGGCGGAGGCGATGGTGATGCACATTGGGGCTTGGTGTCCAGTGCTTTCCAACTACCCTGCGCAGCTGCTGGCACTAAGACAAGTGAAACACCCTACAGAAAGAGGCTCTGCCAAAGCAAAAGCTGCTGATTCAGCCTGCCCAGTCCCGCCAGCCCAGCCTGGCCCTACAGGCAGCGTGTCAGGAGTGAGTCAGGACCAGCTCACCATGGTGTGTGCCGCCACCACCGCACTGTGCTCAGGGCATGCAGGAGCCCTTTGATGGGGAGTCCTGGGTCTTCTCCCACACCATAGATGGAAGAATGCGACTCCATCAGCAGGAGGTGTCATCATCACCTGGTCACTGAAAAGGTTCCTGCCTCCACTCCATGCTGGCTGGAGCAGGCGATAGAGCAGAAATAAGTGACTCAGGGGGCTGGGGCTGGGTGTGCAGATGGGCTCAGGCACTCTTCTGCCACGGAGCCAGCACGGACCCCTTCCCCAGACACAGGCTCTGGAGCCACAGGCTGATCTCCCTGTCATTGCCCAGCCCTTGGCACATGCATGTGGCGTCCGTCTTGCTCTGCTCGGACATGGGCCATGTGGCCACCAACAGCTGAGCCACCCTCAGCTCTTTTTACACCCCAGGGTGCATCACAGCAGGGCTTATCTAGCCCATTCCCCATGTTGGGAGGAGCCTGACTGTGTCTTAAAAGTGCCAGGTTGACTTTGTCGACCAGAAACGGGATTTTGGCCATGGGCTTGGATGGAGACAGTTGGGGCAAAGCCCACCAGACTCCATTTTCAAAGTCTGATCTGGAGGGACTCCCAGACCCACAGCTGCAGTTTGCAGTCAATGAGGCCAGACCCAATGAGATCTCCAGTCCAGGACATCTCAAAGCAGCTTGTACCCAAACACAAGGGACTATTGGATGTGAGGCCAGGCTCTGAGGGGACACGGCAGCCACTTGGCTGGGTGGCCTGGGACCTGCAATTTCCTGGGACTTCAAGGCAGAGCAGGCAGGGCTGGGCAAAGGCTCAGGGATGGGGGCCATGGAGCCACTGCATCCAAATGGCTGTGCTTGAAATCAGCCTGACAGCAGGGAGGAATGACTCATCCCAAGGAGTCACAGCGCGAGCCTCGGCATGGAGAGGGGTTTGGGTGGGACCTGTCGGAGCAGACGAGAGGAAGTCAAGAGGGGTCTGAAATTCAGAAAGTCGGCATATTGGCAGGTCTATATTCGGGTGCGGAGGCAGGGGGGACAGAAAGGTCACTGCAACACAGAGAAAGAGGAAAACATGGAGGAGGCACAGTGGTGAAATGACCTGGGAGATGAGTTTCTTCATGACACACACGGGGGTCATTTCAGCGTGGAAAGAAACTGACGGGCTGGAAGAAAACCTCTGGCTGCAGAAAGGACAGGGGAAAACCCTGCAGGGTCTTGCTCCCAGGGGTGTGAGGGAAGTCCAGGTGTGGATCAGGGGGGCTGTGGTCCCTGCAGACAGCAGGACATGGAGCACGGAGGAGACCACACGGATAAGGACAGGTTGAGGGTTTGTCCCCTTGAGGACAGCAGCACTGTCTCAGAGCCTGGGGAAATGACAGCCAGCACAGCTGAGCTAATACAACATTAATGATTTTTCAAAGTGTATACGGCAGGGATGGACGCAGGAGCTGAGAGCTGGAGAGACCCCAATGTGCAGGTTGCCAATGGTCTGGGACAAGCAGTCCCAGGGAGCTGGTCCTTTTGGGACACATCTCATCCAAGGTGCCCTGAACTTTCAAGCCCATGGAACAGGAAACCAGCCGTCCCAGAGGCTGTCCAGGCTCCTGGCAGGGAGATGCCTTCTCTGGCAGCATGGCTGCCCAGCTGCCGGGGCAGACGCGCGGCTCTTGTGCAGGATGCCCAGTTGCAAGAAAGAGCAATTGATGCTCTCCAAGGCGGCCACAAAAAAGCCCCACAGCCAGCAGGGTGTCCTGCAGAATAGCGATGAGCTGAGCACCCCCTGCTCCGCAGCACCCAGCCCCACTGCATCCTGCTGCCGGGCACGTAGCCGCCTTTCCGACCGGAGGGCAGCTGAACGGGTAGGTCTGGGTACGAAGGAGACATCATTGGTGATGCCATCAGGAAGAGAGTATAAAATAACCCTGAGGGGTTGGGATCCTCCTTCCTATAGAGCACAGGCAGCAATTGCCTATGGGCTAAGGGCCAGATGGGTGATGGGGGACAAACAGGGGAGGAAGGGCCATTTTTGGCAATATAGGGCAGCGCAGAGCAGGATCACCCACGGGAAAGTTTGCAGCATCTGGGTTTGGCCTTCACTGCACTGAGCCTGGTGGGACCCAGCAGCTCCCCCTCACACCCTTGCCCCATCTCTTGCTGCCTTTTCCATCCTCCCCCCCATCCCTTCCTTGCCTGGGTTTTGCCCCGTGGCACTGAGCAGGGGCCACTTTCAGCAGCTGCCACAGTCTTGGGTGATTTGGTTGGATTTTTGTTAAGAACAAAAGTCTCTGTTCACAAAAAGGAGCTGGAGGAGGAAAGTGAATTTATTCCCCAGCCCCGTTCCCTTCTTTTCCTGGCCAGCCTCCATCCATGCTGTCCCTGAGACCATGCGATGCTCCTGCACACAGACCTCAGGGTACCAGCAATGCCCGAGCAACACAACAGGGACACCGAGGCAGAAAGGGGACATCCCCCAGTCCCGGACACTGCCTGGGGTGACAATAACACCTTTCCATTGCTCCTCAAAGGAGGGCCAGAGGGCAGAAAACCAGGACATCACTGGCATGGCTGTCTATCTGCCTTTTCTGGGCCATTTCTCTCCCTGCATCCAGAGACCAGGATGATTTTCCTTGGCCTTCTTCAAGTAAGGGAAGTGCCAGCTCCTGGCACCAAGAATGCTTTCTCATCCAATTCAGTTCATTTTGCTTCACTTGGCATGTCATAGCCCCCCTCTGCGACTCAGTTTCCCCATCTGTTCACAGGGGGAATGATGCTACAAACTCTCCGAAAGCACCGAGAGGCTGATGCTCAGAAATGCTGTCTCAGACATAGCCATAATTAGCACAGTCTTACAGACTAAATTATTTCTTTCTTTTCTGCACTGGTAAAAACAATCAGTGACTTAAAGCTTGTAACATGCAAACACGAGACACTTATTTTCCTCAGTCCAAACGGCTCTGCTCACCTGCTGCAGCGAGCGTCTGAGACAGGGAGAGAGCTCAGAGCGTGTCCAGATGGAGGTGGCAAAACCGGCGCAGAGCCAGATGGACGCCGCGTGGGTGCAGGCGAGCGGGGTCTATTTTTAGGGAGATCATTCCCCCCGTTCGTCACTGCTGGGACACACGTGCTTTATGGAAGGGTGATGGCCAGGTCCCTCTCAGGCTTCACGGAGACCATCACTGTCCTCGTGCTTGGGGAGGACTTGGTCATGCCTGGCCCATTCATCCTTCATCTCCACGCCCTGTGCCAGTCGGGCTGCCTGGGCAGACCCAAGCTATGTCTGCCCATTGCTCCTTGCCTGGATTTAATTGACAGAGTAATTAGGAAGATGCAGAGGGTGTAATTTATGCCTCGCCGATGCCTTTTGCTTTAATTGGTCTTAGGTCTCAGCTCTTTCTCTCTGCCATCCTGATGGAAACACTGAGCCGCTTCCTTCCAGGCAACAAGGTTCAATCAGTTTTCCTCCAAGGGAATAAATAATCTTTTAAATCTGAAAGAGGAAACAGAGTTTAAATAATAAACTTCAGGTTTGCTTTGCCCTTGCACTTTTTATTTGTTTTCTTGGCGAAAGATTGATTCTCTGCGGTGAGGGAACATTTGATTGCAGTGTTAACTGGAGCCTTCACTTTCAATTTGGCATTTCATTTGGCTGATCAAGATATATGGATCTGGACAGATTTATCCCAACATAAATAACTTGATGGCTTGACACGTATGTACTCCAATCCTCACTTCTCCTGTTTCTATGGTGTTGTGGAGGGGTGAATAACACAGGTTTTACTCATACTTTGGTGGCAAGTTGTGTTGGGCAGAAGTTGGAAGTCAACTATAGCATGAAATGGCACCTCCAAAATGATTTTCACTAATTGAAAGTACATATAGCCAACTCATTAGTGTAAAAAAGAATTAAATTAATCCAACTGCTTTTTGCATTTGAAATTGGTCTTTTAATCAGGGGAAATATGCGTTGGACAGAAGATGCTGAACTGGTTGTTTTGGGTTACAGTGTCCTCTGAGGTTTAGAAACAGTAGATCTCGTCGGCACTCCTAATTCTCATTTAGACATTAGGCAGAGAAAACAACCTCCCTCGTTTTGCGAGCTTCCAGCCAATTTTTCAGTCTTGAATGTACTAATCTCCTGAACCGGGCTAAGTGCAAGAAGGGAAATGTTCCCTTTGCAGTGACAAATTGTGCTGTGAGGATCCTGGACAGCAATAGCAAGTTGTAGCCTAAGAAATTGAGGAGTTCAGCTGTTGACTGCAAAATCAGGAGGCGGGTTAGTAAGCTGAAGTGTAAAAACCAAGAAATTAAAAGCCAGCAGATACTAATCTCTTGCTCCAGATGTAATTATCTCTTTTTCTGAAGGGTCCTTCTGCATTGGAGAGATAAAGATCCACCTCAGCCCTGCCTCATGGCCTCTTCACAGGAGATGCTATCTCCAGTCTCCTGCCTCCCATTTACCCAGGGAGCGGAGCTCGATGTCCCTGTCGGATACAGATGAAATGCCAACAGCAGGTCTCAAGACCCCTCTTATTTCCTTTCCAGTTGGGATCTCTGATCTGCTCCTGCCTTTTAAAATGGCTCTCGGTGCTTTTCAGACTCACCTGGTTGGAGGTGTCTTCTGGGTACCGACTTGTCCTTTGATTTAGCAGCATTCTCAGACCGTGATGGTGACATGCAGGGAAGGACGGTGGCACCGGGCAACCTGCCCTGGTGCTGTACAGATGGCACCAGGCGCTTCCTTAGCTGGCATCTTCCTCCTAGCACGGCCGGCTTTCTGTAAGCCACAGCATTTTGTGGGATGGAGTGTGAGCCATAGAGGCTCTCAGAGCCCCATCACACCAGGTATTTTATATCTGCCGCCTCATTTCAATTTCTCATAGAGCCCACATTTGACAGATTTGGTGTTTTAAGTGGTTTTTAGAGCTGCCTTCTTTCTTCATCCTCCCCTCTCCCTGCTCCCTTTTCCCGCAGTGGCACTGACTTTCAGAGTCCTCCTTTCAAAGAGATTCTTTTGCATAAAGAACAAAAAATATGCAAAGCATAGAAAAATTCAAATACAATACAAATAGTGCTTGAAAAAACACTGCTTTTATCCAGCAAAGTCCTGGATTTACACTGAAGATAGCCAAAGCTGCGTTTTATCCCTTCTCCTTTGTACTACACGAGTACGTCGCCCTGACTTCTCTAGTCACGCAGAGACACGCAGAGACACGCAGAGACACGCAGAGACATGCAGGATCAGCTGCTGAGCCCAGCCTGGGCAATCAGCTCCCACCGTGACAGGGGCAGAGCTGATGTGTGAGAACCTTTGAGGTGGCCACATCCACAGGATGATGTTCTGGCGTGGCGAGAGCAGACGACCTGAGACTCCTGGCCAAGCACATTGATCTCCCCACCATGATGTTGGGCAAAAAGCACCTCCAGCACACTGTCCAGAGAGGGATGCATGTGGGTTTTGAGCGACTCCTCCTGAAACCTTCTTACTCCGCAGAAATTGCCTTCTGCTGGAGGTGGGGTTGCTCCCAGCATAGCAGGGGCTCAGCCGTGTGATGGGGGCATGCAGGACCTGGACTCAGACTTAGACCCATACTCCTCTCCAAGGAGATGGTGTCACACCACATTTCTATTTTTGACAGCCAAACTGTATAAACACTAAAAATGTCCAGTAAATTTATTGCACAGAGGTAACACTGAAGCCAAGTCCACCATGCCCATCATGCTGTCCACCAGGGATGTAGCCAGGTCTCATCATTTCACCCCCATCTCTTCGGGACTCAGCTATTCCTCTCTATGTGCCCTAATTTCCAAAGTCCTGGTGCTATAGAAGAATCTCAACTTCTGTTTCTTTTCTCTTTTAAAGCAGCACTTCTCGTGCTTTGCATTGCAGAGAAATGCTCAAAAATGCTGCTGCCTGAAACCAGGAGCCAAAAGACACCACATTTTTTTCCCCTAGTTCTGAGATTTGGCAGCTCATTTCATGATTTTGCAGCGGTGGCCAACAGCGTTAAATCATTTCCCTCACACCTACCTCGGGGTCCTGGAGGGAGAAGCCAGCGATCCAGGAAAATCCTGGAGGGCTGTGACCACACATGGTGGAGCTGGGAGGGAGCCCTGGAGCCGCCTGGGTGTGGGAGACCGAATCCTGCCTCTTACCCCATAAGGAAGAAGGGAGCGAATCTGTGGCTCAGTGCGACTTGTACCCCATTGAGCAGGGACACCAGGGGCACCCTCAGGACTGTCACACAGCATCATGAGGGTGGCACATCCAGAGCACAGACACCCCAGAGTGGGTACTCAGCACCCTTGGATGCGCTCAGTGCTGCCCACGGCATTGGGCAGTCCCATCCCATTTGGGGCATGGAGGGTCTGCCTGGGGTTAGAGGGCAGCACTCCCTGACAGACAGAAATCAAATCATCATTTCCATCAGGCATCAGATGCACTGGGTGTCCCCAGGGCCCTGCTTAACCCCCACCCCACCACGTTTTGGATGATGGGGCTGAGCACGGGGTGAGTGGTCCTTGCTGAGCATTGCTGCTTACGCAGGGACAGAGCGCTTGAACGTGTCGGGATCCAGCTTGAAAACAAGATTAACTTTATGTGCAGAAAGGATTTATATTTGCTGCTGGGGTGAAGGATGCTGCTTGAAGGATGTGAGAAAAATCAACTTTCTCATTGAGCAGCACCGGACAACACACGCTCCTTTGCCTTCTTTGGACAACAGCAGTGTCTCCCCCACACCCGGGGCAGAGCCTGAAGGGCAGGGACATCTGCGAGGTCCCTGTGCTTTCCATCCCTCCTCTCTGCAATCTCCAGCCCTCCTCTGCTCCCCCTTCCCCTTGCAGCACGCTGTCACAGTGGGAGCCGCTGGGATGCCCGAAGGGAAGCTGTTGGTGCCGATCCACGGTGGACCCACCGTGGAGGTTACTCACATCGCACCTCTGAGATGAGGACAGCTGGGGAAATGATCTAAAAGAAGCTCTGCAGTTACTGGAAGCCTGTGGTTTGTTCCCAAAGATGGGTTGCGATTCATCGTCAGAGCCCAGGGATTCCAGCGGCACAGATATCCCAAGCGAAGCAAGCTGCAGACATCCAGCCAGCAGCTATTTCTCCATGGAGGCCAGGAGCAGCTCCAGGAGGGGGGTGCAACTGCTCGGCAATGAACTCATCCAGGCTGGTGTGATGTTGTGGCTGCTCCTAACATCCCAACAACCAGAGATGTGATAAGACTATTCAGCTCAGTAGGCAAAGATTTAACTCGATCCTCTAGCTGGAACACAAACTACGGGCAGATTTTAGACTCAAAAACCAGGTGGCCAGTGTGGGTGTGTGGATGGCTGTTGGGGAGCAGGGAAACAAGTCCTTAAGCAGCCTCATGAGGCTGTGGGTGATGCTGCCCCATGGCAGATGCCAAGCTCAAGGTGGGCTGAGCTGCGGTGCGTGCTTTGAGGCTTGGTCCCATCAGGGCTGATGGCATCCAGAGAGCGGCAGAGGTGGGGGGATGTGTCTGGCCTCTGGGTCCCCACTGTGGACATCTGGAGCCAGGGGAGGACACCTCTTCCCACAATTGTAGCCATTTGCTGGATGGACATCCCTGCTGGGCTCTCATGTTCTGTACAGCCAGTCTGGGGTGAAGGTACCCTGGCACAGCCTGGCTGCCCTGTAGAAGCATCATTCCCCATTTTCAGGCATTTTAGACCATAAAGCTCTTTTCTACCTTATGTCTCCTGCTTTTTGTGGGGATACTTGTGTCCCTAAGGCTGCTTTTGGATGTGCCCACATCCCTCAGGGATCCCAGGTGCCTCGAAGATCCCAGGAGATGTGTCAGGGCAGGTTGAACCCACACCAAGGCAGCAGTATCTCCCCAGACCTTGTCTGGAGTCCAGGAGGGCTGCAAATGGTCCGGGTCCCTGCACAACCTGCTCTGCTATAGCTCCAAGCACAAAACCTCCTTTTTTCTGTCGCTTTCTTGCTGTTTGTTGGAGCTGTGGCCAGCTCCAGCTTCACCCACCACTAAACAAAGCACTCACCAAAGCCCTGGGGATGCCATGTCTCAGTGTGTGAGGACCAGTGAATTTTGTCAGGATGGATTTGTTCTCATAAGCCTCATAATCACCCTTGCCTTTATCCATTAAAGAATTACTGGCTAATAAAAGCAGTTAGAGACATTTGGTGGACTTGCCAGCTGCTTCACCCAGCCATAGCTGCTTGTGATTTGCAGTCACTTCTTGTAGAATAATTCCTGCTCAGAGAGCTACTGTTTTAGGATGGTAAAGCCAAACCCTGGACATAGACTGGGCCAGGAGGAACTTCAGTGGTATGCACACAACCCAGTGCACTTATAGATCTGTACACCCCCATGCACATGCTTTCAGCCTCCCTCCTGGTGGCTTTGGACCAGGTTTGTGTTAAGCAGGCTTGTGGTGTGGTGCCATCTCCTCTTGCTGCAGTGGAGGAGACCCAAAGTGTTCTGGGAGCAGAGGTCCTCAAAGAAGAGGGTTGGTCATGCCCAGCTCCCCTCTCTGCTGAGCCTGGGGAGCTGAGCTGCTGTAACTCCAGGTCACCCCATGTGGGCTGAGCTATAGGGCTTACAAAGGTGCCAGTTGCTCGTAAGGCTGATGCTAAGCAGGAGGACACCATATGGGGAGAAAATCCTTCTATGACTCTTGATGGGGTAGTCCCAGCCTCCTCCACAGGGTGCTGTTCCAGCTGCGGTGGCAGCCGTGACCTCTGAAATCACGGCTCGCTGTACACAGGGGGACTGGCAGCAGCATGGCAGGGAGGACCTGGCACCTGTTGGGGACATCCATCCCTGGAGTCCCTCGCAGAGTCCCTGCTTTGGACCTCCTGCCCCCACCTCTTCTTGCAGCAGTCGACTCAGGGAGCAACGAGCACCCTTCTCCCGTGGTCCCCTGGGCTGTCCCAGTGTGTACTCCATACTGGGGCAGCTGGTGATGATGGGAGCAGGGCAGCCCTGACCTGGGCTCTGTCCTGATGGGTGCCAGAGAGGTTTTAGGTGGAGATTTGGGATGCAGCCCCATCTGCATGGGTGACGGATAAAAGATGTCTGTTCCCATCGGTGCCTCTCTTGCTGTGGGAACCTGGTGCAGCCCCTCCAAAAGTGTGACCTGTAGAAAACCCAACGTTGTCCTCACCCGAGTGTCCCCTCCCGCTGAGCTCTCACTCACTCTGAGCAAACAGATGGTGCCACGCAGGGATTTTCCTCCTCAGCTCCTTTTAAATCAGTTCCTCAAGGTCACGCGAGGCGTCTGAGGCCAGGACAGTCGAAACTGCCTTGCTGCAGCCACCTGGCCGGTCCTCTCCCACCATGTCCCCCTGTCCCCTCTTGTCCCAGGGGACTGCTGGCACTTCTCAGATTTCTCCCACATCTCAAATTTCTTGCAGACCAACCAACCAGAGGTGCCGGGAGGGGACAGTGCACAGGGCACCTTGGGTCCTTCTGGTCCCTTTGGAACAATAGGAAGTGTCTCTGTGGTAGGACATTGGTGTCAGGCTGGAAATACTGTGCTGATGGAGGCTGCTGGGCTATTTTGATACAGGACAGGGGCTCCATCACCAACCAACACCAATGTCCTTGCTGCAGAAGGACGCACTATTCTGGCTCACTTGAAAGGCTCTCCAGGGGTTTTGGACCAGTTTTTTACATCTTTACTTGCCAGTTGGCACCTAACAAGCAACAAGCCTGGGATTTTGGGATCAGGACTATCCCCCTTGCATCCTAGAGGAGATGCCCATAGGGCCAGTCTCCTCCCTTCCAAGCATTTGTAGGAACAGGCTGTAATGGAGAGCTCCATCCAGCCACTAGCTTTGGTTGATGTTGGTTGACATTGGTCCCTCCCAAAGCCACCGCTCACATGGTGATGCACCCACCAGCAGTCACAAACCCACATTTCTTCTGAGGTAGAAAACCAGAAGTGATGTGACCATGATAGCAATGTGCTGAAATGGTATTGGCACTCTTTTGCCCAGGAGATGTTTTCTCACATCACCTCCATGGTTGTGTCATTGCCACCTGTCAACCCCATCCTGGTTGCGAGAGATGCCGGGATGATGCAGGAGGGTGTGAAATGCCTTTGTGGTGGGAGCCATCCAACAGCTCCAGCTGTGTTTGCAGACAAAGTGGTCCCATCACTGGTGTTGACTCGCTGCAGTTTCTCAATGGATGCTGTCAGAAGTGTGAAGCTCTGGGCGGCTGGTGTTTGACCCCAAAGAGTCTCAAAGCTCCCAGCTGTCACATAGGAGGGATGTGAACAAATAGGAGATGCAGTCAAATGATGCAAGGGGGACGTTGGTGCTAGGAGGCATTTATGCCAATTCTAACAGACCTTTTTAGACATTTCTAAACCCTTGATAACCTTCAAGATTTTGAACTTAGGGTTTTTACCTAAACGAAGCGCAAAAGAGATCTGAAGGGAAGGAGGAAAATAGCCAAAGCAAGAGACTGAAGAAGGAATAAGCTTTTCATGTCCCGGGTTAGAGATGACAAAGGAGCCGTGATCAGGGTCCTTCTGTCACGCAGTGTCCCTTCTGCAGCACTTCCCACCTTGTGCGGGTGCCCAGGGACCTCCTCGTCCCAGCCCTGAGACGCGGCTGAGATTGTCCCTCGCAGCCGCCAGATGACACTTCACATTTCTCAGCTTCACATTTCTGAGCAGCTTTGAACACCAACATCTGAATTTTCCCACCCGGTAGCCTCCAGGACACTGAAAGATCTGAAGCAAAGATACAGCCAGAAAAAAGGAGCAGAACCCAAAATGCTCTGAGATCAAGGCACTTTTGTCTAGAGATTTCCAATTAGCTCAGGACATGCTCTGGCTGCTTTTCCTTGCTGCGTTCATAGCGCAGATGAGCTTCATGTCAGCTTGGCCTCCTTTCCTCCTACCATGTTGGCTCCAGCTTCATTTCATTAGCTATGGCCTGCCTTCATTAGTGAATTAACTCCCCAGGAATTGCACTGCAATAAGCCCTACCAGAGCAAGGACCAGTGAATCTGCATTTTGGGGCTGGCTGGACAACTGCAAGTATTTTATGGACAAAAAGGATATTCACAGAAATACCAAAAAAAACCCAAATTTTATTTCAACCTGACCTGAAATCTTTGAAGCTCTTTCAACCAAAATAAGAGGAGGTGGTTTGTGAGAGTTAGATTTGGATTGACCTGTGGGATTTAGGAAGCAAGCCCTCGTCTCTCTCTCGAGGGTCAGACCCCAAGATAAAAGTCAAATCAATAGAAGTGCAATGAATGTGCCACTCTCCATTTGTTTTCTGATGTGTCCTAATATGTTATATGGCCATGGGGGCTTTGTCCACCCAGTGCCAGACACCTAAAGAGCAGGTCTTGGTCTGAGCTGGGCTCCCTTGGCTGCAGCAGAGAGGGATGCAGAGGTCTGGCCACATCAAGATGTGACAGAAGAAGTTGAATCTAGTCTAGAAATGATGAGCAAAGGGAAAGGAGGGTGGGTAGTGTCCTCAAGGTGAGGGTCCACGAGCATTTCATGATCTCCTGGAGAAAAGGTGTCTCAGCATCTCCCCCAGTGACTCCATCCTCAGCCCAAGAAATTTTGTTTGACTGCAACATCCCCTGGCGCATCCCATCACGAGGCAGCATCTCTCCCTGGAGGAGCCTGCTCCATGTCTCCCCGTCAGCTCTGCACGGCCCTTGGGTACCATTTGTCTGCCTCCACCTCCACCCATCACTTCTTGCACTTCCTCTGGGGACGCAAACAGCACTCTATCAATAATTGATATTTTGCCTCTTTGCATTATTTTCCAAACCCTCAAAGACTTTTTTGTTCCACACCAAACCAAAGCTCCTGCTCATCCCATTTCACCAGGATATCAGTGAGGCTGGACAGTTGCTGTGCTCCCTCCAGGCTCCTTTCTCCTGGCCTCGGCAGGGCAGCCAGGAGAACTTGGGGTGACGCCCATCTCTGTGGGGAAGGGATGGTGCAAAAACCACCAGTGAGGGAGGGCAGGAGGAAAATCTAGCAATTATGGTCAGGCTCAAAACCCCACAGACAAGGGAAACAAACCCAAATTGCATGATGATGGCGGTGACTATTATCATGGATGTTTTAGTCACAGCTGTTAATAAAAATAATATTAGTAATAAAATTGCAATGATGCTAGCAATTGTTCCGATGCTGATGATAATAATAAGATTATTTATTAATTGTGAGCCATTATCAGCATTATCTAGTGCTTCTGCCTCCCAGACCCATCCCAAACTCCAGCCCTATCATATTAACGCAAAATGAGGTAAATGAGGAAGACTTTTTCTTCATGACATAACCAAGGCAGAAACATGGGAACAGCAAAATCTGTCCCTGACCCCTCTGCTAATTGTCCCCCACCAGCCCCCCTGTGCGACAGGGTCGAGCATTAGGTGGGATCTTGCATTTCCCTCCTTTGAGTAGGATTGTCAGCCTCCAGAGCAACTGAGCCCCATGAGAGCTGCATCGTCAGAGCTGTGGGGTGGACGGAGGAGGAACTCAAGGTCATTTTATGGCTTTTGTAGGGCTCCATGTAGGGGTGATGGGAGGCAGTGGGCACCCGTCAGTCCCCGGGGAGCACGTGTCCCTGCAGGTGCTGCAGCGGCCTCTGCCCTTGGCTTGTTGCTCGAAGGAGCAAAGGGAACAAAAGCCCCGTTTCCAAATGTTGTTGATTTCTATACGTTTTTCGGGTTCAGCTGTGGTTCCTCTGACTGTGATGCACACATGCAGGGGGATGCACAGAACAGGTTTTGCTCTCATCTGCCTGCTCCTTCTGCAGTGCCACGCTTAAACTTTGTGGTGCGAAGCGAAGCGAGGAGTGGGGAGAGCCGGGTCCTTATACTCCAACCTTTGTTGGTGTCAGGCCAGGGCTGTGCAGCCAGGTGGTGGAGATGGATGTGCAGCAAGGAGGGATGGATGTGAACCATGGCAGAGAGATGGATGTGCGGCAGGGAGAAGGGATGGAGGCTCAGCGAGGTGGGAGCATCCATGTGTGTCAGTGAAGAGGAGAGATGGATGTGTATTAACAAGGGATGGATGTGTATCAAGAAGGGATGGATGTGCAGTGAGGAGGTGGGAGGGACGTGCACTGAAGTGGATGAGCAGCCAGCAGCACGTGGGGTGGTTACTCTGCTATGTGTGTGTTATACCCTGTGGACCATGTGGGCTTGTGTGCACCCGGGGACCTGAGGTCTGCACGACCTCCACAGCTGTCCTGATAGCCATCTGCAACAACACACAGTGTTCTGGAGCTGCGGGGGGCCGGGACTGTCCGGGCTGGGCCCCCTGCAGCCGTTCCCCATCCCCTCTGCCTTGGCTGCAAGAGCGAACACTGCGTTCCTCTGATCTGGCCCTGTCTCAGTCTCAGTGCTCCTTCTGTCCCCTGCGCTCCCCAAACCCAGGCGTGAGGGCAGGGGGAGAAGGGGTGGGTGCCCTGGGAGCAGCTCGATCCCCGGGTGCTGGATGCAAGCCCTGTGAACGTGTTTGGGGACGGCGGTGACACGGCTGCTGCTCAGCAGCCTCGTCTCTCCGGCGGTTGCTGTTGCACAGCTCTGCGGGACAGGGAGCACCCAGGGCCACAGCACGTTCAGCAAAATTAGGAGAAGACCCTAGAAACCCCTGGGAGTGGAAAGATGGGACACAACCTTGGATGCAGGGATTGCAGAGAGGGAAGGAGTAAGAGGGTGTGGTGCGGTTATTTCTAGTGTCCCCCCCACCCTGAGCTGCTCGAACCTGGGAAGGTGGGAGTGGGGCGTCACGGCTGGAAGGGCACATCAGCCCTCCCCAAGGGCCTGTCATCGGTGACATGGGGTGCACAGGCCAGCACACAGCCCTGCGGCAGCCTCTGGTATCCCTCTGCCACCCGCTGCTCCCATGGCCCCCCCACCTTTCCTTTTCTTGTCCCACGGCGCTAGTGCTCTCCCACCATCCCTCGTCCTCCCTGTGCCCCAGTTCTCCCTGCCCCGTGTCTTTCTCAGGGTCTCCTGCCCTCTCTCCTCCCCACAAGGAATAAATCACCCTCCGGCTCCAGCCTCGGCTCTCAGAGGAAACAGCAGCCCACGTTGCCACCTCCTTCCCACGGGACCTGGCTGCCTCCGGGATGCTGGGAATCTTTTCCCAGACCAGAGGGGGTTCATTTGGGAAAGTTCTTGGGGACTGGTGGTGGCTGGACCCTCTGGACCCATGGGGACTGATGTCCCCCACCCCACCCCGTGCCGCTCCATGCTCCCACCCTGACAACTTGTCCATGAGGTGGGTCTTGAGAAGGGACCTTCAAAGGGGAGGGAGAGTGGGTTTGGGTGCTTGGCTGTATTAAAAAGCCCAGAAAAGCTCCATTTTTCCAGCACGGGTAAAGGCTGCAGGCATGCAGCAGGGAGCACTGAGCATCAGGATGGAGATCGAGGTTTGCCAGCCACCTCCACATGGTTCTGTGGCCAGGTTAACACCGGCATCGCTGAAAAAATGAGCAAACAGTCAGTAAAATGTGCTTTGTTCAATCCCCTCCAGTGGAAAGCTTATTGCACTTGCGCTGCGAATCTTCTCAGCCTCCAAGGAGAAGTTTTCCTTTGAGGAACACGGGGAAAAATCAATCTAACCGGCTCCACTTCCAGCTTGGAGAGCTCTATAGGGACGAGCCCAGCCCTGGCGTGCTCCCTGGTGGCACCAGGGAGGGAGCAGAGCCCAGCCGGAGCACCGCTCTCCTCCTCCTCCATCCCTTGGCACTGGCCCATTAGGAAAGAGGGTTTTGTCGATGGGCCCAGCACATTAGGAAATGAAACAGGCTGTGCCCAGAAGGTTCCCCAGGGCTCCATTAGCCCCAGCAGATCCTTCCTCCAGCCTGGTGTGTCCCAGAGGATGTTTTTGCTGGCGATTCCCTCCCCTGGCTCAGGGGCAATTGTCTGGGACAGGGTGCCGGCAGGGCTGGTGTGCGTGGGGAGGAGAGGGTGACCTGCTGCTCAGGGTGTAGGGTTCTCAGATGTAAGGTGGGCTGCCAGAGAGACATCAAACTCCCCCTAGATATGAGGGTTGAACACGCAGGCACGCTGCAGGTTGCTAATGCATTTCCTGGCTTGGCATCAACCCCCAGAGCTCTAGGATCATGTCTGAGGTCTCTGCCCATCCCTGGGGCCGAGGGTGGTGGTGAGAGACAGGGTGAGGTTCCCCAGGGCACATGCAGAGAAACCAGGCTGTTAACACATCTATCAGGACAAGCTGTTACTGATTGCCAAGGAAGGGAGTGAGGAGCATCATGCCATCGCAGAATAGACACTGCCACCCCACATGGAGCAGTCTTAACCCCCAGGCAGACCACCCCGCTTGTGTTCAATTCTTTCCTGAGGTTGTTGTCTCTTCCACAGGTATAAGAGCGTGGTGACACCCCGGCGGGCAGCAGTGGCCATCGCTTGCTGTTGGATCGTCTCCTTTCTGGTGGGACTCACCCCTATGTTTGGCTGGAACAACCTGAACAAGATGCGGAGGACTCAGGAGCTGAACGCCAGCCACACAGAGTTTGTCATCAAGTGCCAGTTTGAGACGGTCATCAGCATGGAGTACATGGTGTACTTCAACTTCTTCGTTTGGGTCCTGCCTCCCCTATTGCTGATGCTGCTCATCTACCTGGAAGTCTTCAACCTCATCCGCAAGCAACTCAACAAGAAGGTCTCCTCCAGCTCCAACGACCCCCAGAAGTATTATGGGAAGGAGCTGAAGATCGCCAAGTCATTAGCACTGGTCCTCTTCCTCTTTGCGCTCAGCTGGCTCCCTCTGCACGTCCTCAACTGCATCACCTTGTTCTGCCCATCCTGTGAGACGCCGCACATCCTCACCTACATTGCCATCTTCCTCACCCACGGCAACTCGGCCATGAACCCCATCGTCTATGCCTTCAGGATCAAGAAGTTCCGGACAGCCTTCCTGCAGATCTGGAACCAGTACTTCTGCTGCAAAACCAACAAAAACGCCACCACCACCACGGCCGAGCTAGGCAACTAGGGGCTGGGAGAGAGCGGAGAGGGGTCCCCCGTGCCCAGCCCAGTCCCCGTCTGGCCGCTGCTCCTGCTGCCAGGGGAAGGGGCAGTGAGGACCCGGGAGAGCTGGGTTCACCAGACCTGTGCAATCAGAACCGTCGTGTCCCCCAGCTGCCCCAGGGGGTTATTTATTCACAAGCATCGTACTGTTTTGATATTGTAGCCTGCACTGTTCCTTTCTTTTTTTTTTTCCTGTTTGTTTTTGTTTTTGTTTTTTTAAAGCGTTGCCAAGTATTTAAGGAGAAATTGTACAGACAAAGGCGCGGTTTATCTTCATGCAAATAAAGTAAAATGATAAAAACCAACCAGGAGGTCCTCTGCCATTGATGGAGACCTCAGGCTCTTTGGAGTGATGCTGGGGGCACCTCAGGCTCTGGCCCCCACGTCCATGAACCCATGGGGGGTACCTGGGCACCGGGGCAAAGGGTGGGAGTGAAGCTGCTGAGAACCAGGGCAGCCCAGGGCAATGTGATTTCTGCAGCTCTGAAGCTGGGAGCTTTCAAGCCCTTTCTTTCCCCTCTGTAAGCAGGGAGAGGTGAGCTGGGCTGAGATATGGGAAGGGATGGGAAAAAGCATCCCATGGCAATGCCAGTGCCCACAGGGTGATGAACCCACCATCCCCATGGAGTAAAGGGTCAGTCTCCAACTCTCAGCGTGACCAGAGGGGTAGGTAGAGGGGAGAGGAAACCCTTAAGCATAACCCCAGAGTACTCTGCAAGAAGTACCCTTTGCTGCCTCGATGTCTCCCCACGCACCCCAGCAGCACCCACCACCCCTGCAAGCTGCACCCAGGGAGCTGTGTCCCTTCCACGTGTATTCCGTCTCCTTTTACTTTGGCTTTGAGTCATTTTTCCCCCTCTTTTCTCCTGCCTGTCTTCTGCGCAAAGCAGTAGCAAGTCTCTCCCAGCCCGTGTTGGTGTTGATATTGCCACAGGGGCATTTGCCCACCCCCATACGTCTCCCCTGGGTTTAGCCATGAGCAGGGTGTATCATCGGTCATATTTGAGAAGGGGGTGGCTGGAGATGGACCATCACCCCCACCCAGCTCTGTGATCCCTATAGATGCTGGGAGCTGCACTGGCTCTGCAGCAGGATCTTTTTCAGGGTTGAAGTGGTGGTGGGAAGAGTTAATTCAAGTTAATTGGGATTCTTTTCTTATCAGCATCCCTTGTTCACCAGTCTCCCACTGGAAACACACTTCCTATGACCCTTCCCCTGCCCCAGGAGGGTTGTGCCCCTTGGACGTCACTGACGGGCAAAGCTACTGTAGCAAGTTCCCGCAGGGGCTGGGAAGGGTGAGTGGTGGGTGGGTGAGATTTATGGGTGGCTCGTTAGCCAGCCATGGAGAACAATGCCACGCACATGTAGCACGGGCAATGGGGCTGCCAGGTGTCCCCATTGCCCACCGCTACAGCCAGCTCTGTTTAGCCTGGAGGGCTCTCTCTTCAGAGGAAGAGGAGGGCAGCAAAGAGGGGTAGGAGGAAGGATGAGGGTATCAGCTTCCCACATTTTCAAGGGCCTCAATATATCACATCCAGTTCCTGGTTCAGATCATACTGGGCAAAACGAGAGCAGGGCAAGGGCAAGGGCAGGAGCAAATCCTTCCCTTTGGGCCTCATTGCAATGGAGGGGCCCTAAACACCCTCCCAGCCTCCTCAAGGTGAAGAACCCCAATTCCTTTATCCATAGTGCCTGAGGATGCTGCAACCTCAGGCTAGTGCAGAGAGGACCCTCCTACCCCGTGCCCATGGTCCCTTTGCACAGCAGTAGCTTGGCCTCGGCTTAGGGCTGCTGTTTACCAAGCACAGGTCTGATTCCCACTTGCATCTTATTTCTGCAAGAAGCTGCTTTTCCTGGAACTGATGCCTTTGCCTGATCCTTGCTAAGGTGCCCAGAAACCTGACGATTGGGATGCTCATAAATTAAAAGGCATGTGAGTGATCGCTTTAGAAAAAACAGCTAGTGGATTTTTCCACTCCATGCTCTCCAGACCTTTCCCGGGGAGAGCTCACTAAAAGTGGATGCTGATACCCTCACCGGTCCCCTGTGGGGTTACAAACACAGTCTTTGCCCTGTAGGACTGCATTAAGAGTCTGGAAAGGGCACAGTGTGCAGCAGGAGACAGTCCTGGAGAAGCTGCTTCTTCCTTCTGTTAGCAAACCCCCAGCTAATGCAGCCCGCTCCCAGCCTCTGTCACCCAAGGCTCACACTGACCAAAGTGACATGCCAAGATGGCAGGGACATCAAGGGGGCCAGGACATCCCCATCAGAGTCCAAGACCAGGTGTGAGCATGCCAAGGGAAGACCTGCTCTTGACCTGGCAGTTGGACTGCAACCTCCACCCCAGTGGCACCATCGCTAACCCCAACCACCTCAATAAACCAGCCTGACCATCAGCTGGGAGAAAAATTAATCCAACAATGCCCTCTGATGGTGGAAACAATGTCTGGTGTGGGCAGCACTGTGCTGGTGCTGAGCCCCTGGGAACAGCATTATCCCCATGGACTTCAGCTTGGGCGCGGAGAGTAGGTGAGTGGGAGCAGACGGGGACAAAGTGGAGGGGCTGCAGAGAGGGATCGGTTGTTTTAGCCATAGGCACTGCCTGGCTTTGCCCTCCAGTGGCACCCAGGGCAGGCTGGGCTCAAATCTGTGGATGCCCAGGCTGGATTTGCACCCACGTTTGCAGTGGGCTGCCGGGATATGCCTTTCTCGGGGCAGGATCTGGGTCTGACCCCGTGGGCTGGGAGAGCTCCTGCCTCTGCCGGAGGGAGGTTGTGCTGGCGGCGGAGGCACACCGTGCCGCTGACCTCTGGTTAATGATGCGCTTAGTCAACTTGATGGATCTGTCTGGGCTCTCTGTTAATAAACAGCATCTGACCCCAGCTGTCTCAGAGCTGTAAGTAACAAGTCATCTTTCTGCACATGAGCTATCAGTAGCTAACGGGGCCAATTCCTCCTCCTCCTCCGCATAATGCATCCGCATGTTCTGCCCCCGCCGTCTCACGCCATGGGGAAGGGATGCTGGTGGCAGCGCGTGGCTGGATCATTGCATCACTGGCGTGGATAAAGAAATTGTGTTTGGATGAAGAAGCATCAACATCCCACGGTTTTGACGTTGCTTTTTTTTTTTTTTTTCCTTCATTCCCCAGCTCCAGAAGGAAACTTTTCCCCATCCTCCTCCTTGTTGGGTGGTTTCTGGTTTAGTCATCTTCATATATGTTTTATAACGCTTGTCCTTTCTTTCCAAGCTCAAACACCATTTCCTCCACCCATGGTTTGGTGGAGAGAGCAGCTCTCTCCCCTCTACCTCCACCCACCCAAGCTAAACCACAACAAGCAGCACAGAGTGGTTTGGGGTTTTTTATTAGGGCCAAAGCCCCTCAGATGGGCTTGTTTTATTGTCACAGCTAAGGACATGTTCAGAGAGGACCATGCCATGGCAGGCTGAGGTGCAGGTCCCTCCAGAGCACTGCCAGGGAGGGGGCCAGCAGGCAGCAGAGGCCATGGCCAGGAGCATCACCATGTGCCATGCTACTGCCCAGCAGCTGCAGCATCCACCTGGGGTTAAGGAATGAGATCCAAGTCCTGTGAGGGCACCGCTGCCGAGAGACCGGTGGTCAGGGATGAGATGGGAAACTACATCCCAGCCCTGGCTCTAATGCAAGACAAACCCAACCCAGCTCTTCCACCCTCTTCTGCCCCACAAAATTCAGGTGCAACCCTTTAACTCTGCTTTTCCACCCCGCAGTCTCATTTCACACCCCTTTATACCTGCCCCCAGCCCCTCATGTGCATCCAACCCCCGGTGCCCCAGGTCTCTGAGCCCTGCCTGCAAACTGGGGCTCAGCCTGCTGTGCTGCCCACGCGTCTGCCAGGCACACCAGCCTCCCCACTGCAGCTTCTTCCTCCTGGCCACCTTTACAATCCCTCGCAGAGGGGCAGGTTTGTCTCAGGCTCTGAGCATCCCACCCCACCAGTGCCTCTCCAGCCGTGGGACGAGGCAGCCCTGAGATGGGGCTCCATCAGCAGGTGACAAGAGCTAATCCAGGGCACTCAACCCACCCCATCCCCAGTGATGTGACCCACCCTCCCTCCAGCCCACAGACCCAACCCGGACCTACCTTGCTCTTCATCTTGCCCTCTGATCTCTCCTCACTAGGGCACTGCAGGAGAGCAGGAGAGAGATCAACCCCCTAAACTCTCCTCACCTCATACCCCTTTTGATTTCCAAAAGGGAGCCAGGCCATGACCTGAACACCAACACGCACCTACACACACCATCCCGGCGCACACATGCTCCGAGCAATCATGCCCACCACCATCAATGCCCGCTCCCGCCCAGCTCATCCCCAACATCCCAGCCTGAGTGAACTCCCAAGTGCTTTGTGTCCCCAGCACAGCAACAAGCTCGTCTTCCCATCTGACTTCACCGCGCTGCCTGCATGGCCGCACTGACAGCCCTGCCTGCAGGGCAGCCGGGTCAGTGCTCGCTGCATCGGCTGGAAGCCCTGGCACCAGCTGCCGCAGAGCTGAGCACCAACCCCGTGCCACACCGGCAGTGCTGTAGCTTCAGCAGGGACCGAGGGTGCCAGGTGACTACCAGATCGGAGCCCTGACTGCGTGGGAAGTAGGCCAGAGCATGTCTTGGGGCAAGCATGTGCTGGAAAGTCACAGGAGGAGAAATAATAAAAATGACACGTGTCTAAGGACACACCGCTCCTTAAGGAACATGCGTATAGTGTGTGTGGGTGGACATGCATCCTCCTGCATGCCCAGGCGAGTCTGCAGCACACAGGAGAGGCGTCTGTGGGGGCAACAGAGTGGGGCACCTCCATACAGGGTTGTGCTGGGTGCTCTGCTGAGGCAGGGAAATGTGAGCTGGGAAGTCTGGGCAGGATCCCGAGACATAAATCAGAACAAACCAGGTGCAAGTGCAGAGGGTTCAGCACAGCCCCCCCCACGCACACACACATGACTTGTGGATGGCTTGGGACACAAGTGCTGGTGGACGCAGTGAGGATCAAGCGACTGTCCCATCCTCCACCAGCACCTCTGGTCCTTTGGCTCCGCAGTTTCTGGTTTCCTCCCCATTTTTTGGCCATGAATAAGGGAAGGCTATTTCAAGATGCTTCAAGACCGTAAACCCAAGGAGCCCAAAGCTCCAGCTCCATGGGCCTGCCCAGTGTCCTTAGGCTCCCCCATCACCAAGATCGACACAAAACAGGGACAAACCGCAGCACTGTGAAAGTGACAACAGGAAGAGGCAGGCAAGGAGAACTGATCCTCTATCTCCTCCGCCAATCTTACCTTTCACATCAAGTTTGCAGTCTACCGAGGCTTCCCCCAAAGGGTTCACAGCTTTGCAGGTGTAGATGCCCCCATCGAAAGGGCTGGGCTTGCGGATTTCCAGAGAGCAGACACCCTGCTCAATCATCGCTATGTATTTGGGGTCTTCCCGTATCTCCATCTGATTTTTCATCCAGATGATTTTGGGCTGGAAGGCAGCAGGATTTATTTATTTGTTTAAAGCAGGGAGAGAAATGAGAAATCTAACTGGCCCCAAAATTCAGCCACCTCCCTCTGCCTTTGCCTTGGCCCTGCCTGAAGCTGGTGGTCATGGCAGGGTTCACAGTCAGAAGCAACTTGAAGAGCTAAAGGTCACATTTTTGAGCCCTAACCATAGCTCCACACTTCCTCCCCCAGTACAGAAGGAAACAATACATAGCTTGAATTAAGACCAGTCTCCCATCTTCATACAGAAACACCCCAAACTTGCCCCAGTTTGACTCAGAGGGCAGCTGCAACCCCAAAACGCATCCAACCCTAACCCAGCATGACCAGCCATCTCCCAACACCTCTAGCCACCTTGCAAAAACCCCACTGGTGCCTGCCCACACACAGATGCGAGGCTGTCCATGGAGGATCCACTGACCTGGGGGAAGCCCCGGACGGAGCAGAAGAGATGTGTGCTGTAGCCCCGGGTGGTTGTTCGGTCTGTCAGGGGTTGGGTGAACTTTGGAGGCTCCATCATGTCCCGTTGAGGGATCTTCTCTGGCTGGTAAGCAGTTTCTAAGAAAATAATTAATTCTAGGTTGAGGCAGAGCTTGGGCTCCTGGGCTGACCAGCACGTGGTTACAGGGATTCAGCCCAACATACCCCAAAATACTTCTGCTCCCTCACATAACAGCCAGACAGCATCTAGCCTGACTCAAGGATCTGAGGTGCACTACCGCAGGGGTCTCTTCTTCTGTTGGCCCTGAGCTGCAGTGCAAAAACCAGGTCTGTTCCTCACCCTCCCAGCTCCTGCTTCGATCTCACCCCAGGGATGTCCATGCCTTAATCCCTCCCAAAGGATAAAGGAGGTGTAGAAGAAGGGCAGGGGACCTCTGGACCTCAGCCTTGGGGATGCACAGCCTCACCACTGCAGGGATCGTCCTGGGGACCAGCCCAGCAGCATCACCACAACACCAAGGAAGCCCCACTAGCCCCAACAGGGACAGGACCCCTCTTGCCCACCACCACCCCTAGCTCCTTAAGCCAGGGCCTTGTCCCCACTTGTCTTCTTGATGTTGGCCACTCCGGAGGTGATGGCTGCTTTCTCGCTCAGCCCGCAGGCGTTTTCCGCAAACACCCGGAAGGAGTAGGTATTGCCAATGATGAGGTCAGAGATGGTGCAGCTTGTGCGGGTGCAGCGCTCCAGCACCGTAAACCATTTCTGGGAGGAAAAAAAAAAAGAAAGAGTGGTGAGGATAAGCAGGCTGTCCAAAGGATGGAGAAGATGTCGAGGGAGACAGCAGTGTGCAGCTCCCCCTCTCCCATCAGGGCATCCCCAGCACCAGGTCACAGGAGGCCAAGGGGTGCCCCAACTCACCCCACTCTTCTTGTCTGACTTCTGCACCACGTATCCCTTGATCTCGGAGTTCCCGTTGTCCACCGGAGGGGCCCACTCCAGGGCCACATTAAAGCCCCACACATCCACCAGCTTCAGGTTCTGGGGGGGGCCCGGTGGCTCTGCAAATAAAAAACCCTCACAAGGTTCCATCTCAATTTGCTCCCCCCAGATTCTGTGCTTTGACCATCCCTTGCACCTCGCTTCTAATCTCTTCTCACCCTGCTGCAGCACATGAGGGATAAGAAGCTGCGATGGGCATGGTCTGGCAGAAACCCTGCATCGCCAACCAGAGTTCTCCTCCATGATCCTGGAGAAGATCCCACTGGAAGAGAAATCCCAGAGTCCCTTGCCTTGTTGCTGGCCCTATCCCATCCCACCCAGAACAGGAGCTATCCCCAGCCGTGGGCAGAAATAAGTCCCAGAGCGACCCTGCAGGGTCCCATCCCCAGCCTTAACAATCACTCGGATGTCCAGGGTAGCCTTGTCCTCTGCTCCATTTATCCTCACAGCAAGCTCGTACTTGCCCGAATCACTGCGCTGCGCCTCACGGATGTAGAAGATGGTGTCCTTCTGCGTGTTGCGGATGTTGATGCGACTTGTGTCCAGGGGCTGGCCACCCTTGGTCCAGACCACCTCAGGCTGCGGCTTTCCCTGGAGCAATCCGCACAGGCAGGTTAGGAGCCACTTGAGCACATGGTCCCAACTGGTCCTGCTGGGAATGATGGGTGGGCAAAGCCACCTTGCTTTGTCCAGGCAGCAGTGGCCTGGATACAGCCTCTCCCATCCAGCAGTCCCCAGGGAAGAAATTACAGATGATCCATGACAGCCCCACTGGTGGGAAGCCATCAGGCTCCAGGGATGATGATGGAACATGCTGGTCCCCCAAAGTCCTCATGGAGCAAGCCCAGCTTTACTTGCCCAGGGCTTTGCAGGCAGAGCTGTGCTCCTGTTGCCCAGGCACTGAGCCCAGGTTCAAGCCTAGCAGCTGGGGTTTGAATGCAGTACCCAGGGCAAATTCATGCCTGGAGCACAGGCTCCCAACCACCTATGAGACATGGTGTGGACATGTTCCTCATCACAGGGGCAGCTTTCTGCCTCTTGCTCCCCCTCGCTGTGTTTCAGGGATGATTTTCTCCATCCCAGATGCTGTGGTGGAAATGCTTTGGGGATGCCTCAGACAGTATGTGATAGATCAGTTGAGGAGAGGACCTCCAGCTTGACCCACCAGTGCCAGCATCGCTTCCCCCATCACATATCTCTGGGGCTGCCTTGCTCCAGAGAGAGTTGCTCTCCCCAAGGAGACCCCCATTGTTGTGCTGTGGAGTCCTGTGGTACGTGGCTGCTAGGTTCAGCCAGGAGCAAGAGCTGAACAGGGCTCATGGGCTGAGACAGTAGCAATAGCTAGCCCGTGTCCTAGTGTGTCTGGGGTTGTTCCACTGCCAACACCATCAATAAAGACAGCAGGAGAAAAATGGGAGATAGGCAGGAATAGGAGAGGGGTTCCCACCCCATCTCCCACCCCCAGCCCATGAGACATGGGGATCAGGACAAGTCAGCCCATGGTTGGCCCCAGGCATGTCATGGTGGATAGAAAAGTCAGTGCAGAAGCTAACCTGCAGTGGAAAATCCTGGAGGAATAAATCCCAAATCATCCACCTACCTGGAAAGGGATCATAATGTTCAAGGCATCCCCAACACGCCTGACGTAAGTCTGCCGCAGGTGACGGGGCATACGGATCCTTGGGAGCTCTGGGGATGAGAAAAACAGGCCGTGGGGCCAAGGAAATCACAGCCCCCACCTGGCTGACCCACTCTATGCATCCCACCCAGAAACACGGTGTCCTCTTCCTTCTCATCTCCCAGACAGTGATTGCTTCCCTGCAAGGCCATGCCAGCCCACCCCATTGCCTGCACCCCAAAATTATATCCATCCTTGAGATGCCAGGTAACCAAACCAACGGCACCACCCCAATGGACCATTCACACCCTTCCTTATGGCCAAGCCACGGAGACCAACATGGGCTTAACCAGAAGAGCCACAGCACAGCATACACGGTAGCAAGGCAGAGGACAGCATCTCCCAGTTAGGAATTATTTTTCCCCCAGCTCAGAAAGCAGACTTTCCAGAGGCACAAAACCCAACTTCCAGCAAGGACAAGGCTTGCCAGACCTCCACCTTCACTGTGTGCTCAAGGCCATCGCGAGACCAAGGTGGTGCATGGTTACTCACAGCAGAGCTGTGAAAGCCCCAGGCTTAAAACGAAGGCTAACGTCCCCAAGGGAACATAACAAAGATAAGCAAAAAACACACTGGAGAATGCTGATGGAGCGTGTGTCTCCTTCCTGGGGTGAAAATAGCAGCTGTGTAACCCTACCGGCTCAGTGCCACTCGGTGACCCTTCTGGAGAGGCATTGGGTTTACGTGAGCCCCTCACAAAAGAGCTGTGTGTCCCTGCCCGGATTAAACGTGCCGGAGCTTAGCTCTGGGGAGGGAGCACAGCCAGAATTAAACCGGGACTGAGCGATGCCTAAACAGCTGTGAGCGTGAAACGCCGGCGGTGGGCTGGGGAGGGCAGGGAGATGCCCGGCGGTCTCAGATGGCCTCGCCGACAGCTGAGATGGTCTCTGCTCCGCTCGTGCTGCTATTCACCCTGGGGATCCACACACCGATGCTGCCACTTGGGCTCATCAGTCTCAGCAGGGCAGAGAAACCAGACCTCGAGGGAGGAATGTTAATTCATGGGTGTTTTCCCCAGCTCACGCGTGCCTGGCTCAGCCAGAGAGGGCTGGCTGAGGTCGGTGGCCCAGGTGACATGCTGCCGCGGGTGGGAAGGCATTTTTCCTGCCCCAGCTCCCCTGCAAAATGCGACTCCCACACCAAATTCTCATCTGGTTTCTCCTCGTCTCTCTCCACTTCCCAAACCCACTCGTCCCACCTGTTTTTAAACTCTCTGCCGTCTGTATTGCTGCTATTTAAAATCCCTTGTGATGCCATAAATGAACTGGTGAGAGGTATAAAATATGGTCCCAAATAAAATGTGGAGACCAGAAGGTAACAGATGGGGTAGAGAAGAGCAGACTCATGCGCCCAACAGACACCAATGCCACTGGGGTGGACACGGGGTGGCAAAAGGACGTTGAGGGCTAATTTGTTCCTCAGCAAAGCCAGGCAGTGTGCACAGGGCTGTATTTCAAATGAAATGCAGAAGTAAGCAAGCGCCGTTTGCTGATGAAGAGTTTCAGTTAGCAAAAAGAAAAGAGAGAAGAAAAAACCCCACCAGCGTGGAGCCAGAGCAAGTTGTTGGGGGTTCTTTCAGCTCTTTGGGTTTTACACCTCTCAGCCCATACACGTGGTTGGGGCAAAGCTCAGGGACGGGGGGTTTGACCTGGTGAGTGCAGCACGGGACCAGCAGTGGGAAACATGAGCTGTGTATTTGGCATCTCCTGACAGTCTCCCATGCCCCAGTTTCCCCAGTCCCACAAGGTATGGTGGATGCCTTTGAGATCTGGAGGTGAACACGGCAGCAGACACCAACCTCTACGCTGTGTTCATCTCCCCTGAGCAGACTGAGAGGACAAAGCCTGCAGGACCCTTTCCAGATACTGATAGACTTCTCCAAGCCTTTTCCTCTGAAAAGCTGATGGTTCCCAGAATAACTTTTGTTACTATTATTACTACTATTTTTAAGCAGCTGAAAAATCTGGCGTGTTCCTTGAGTAACAGGAAAACTTGTGCATTAATAATTCCTCGTAACGGCAAAATAAGTCCATATTTGCTGTTTGATAAGTGAAAACCAGCCTTGCGATCATATATCAGCCTCAGCACATTCGCAGCACCCCGGGAGGAATGCGAGTCTTGCTAAGCATGGGAGCAAGCCATTCATTAGCGAGTTCAGCATGATTAAACTTCCCATGCTCCAGCCTACCAGCTCTTGACTTTCCCTGGCTAAATAAACAAAGCTGTCCGATGTGTGTGTGATGGCATATTAGACATGTAAGTGTGGCCAAGGAGAGGAGATGTGCTGAATGTGAGACTGTTTCTGAGCTCTTGCAAAGAAATGGGGAAAAGCGGCTCTACATTTTAAGTCCTTGACCCCCCAAGCCTCACCATCTGCAAGATCAGTGGCTTGAGGTCGGGAAGCTGATCCATCCCACCCCAAGGGAATTGGACACAATTCTTGAGAATAATATCTTGGTCAAAGGCTGGATTGCGACATGTGAGGGCAGAGGCTGCTCAGGCTGCAGGGATGGGCTGTGATTTCTTTGTACTGCTGATAAAGCACACAGGGATTATGCACGGCAGGAGCAGTACTTACGGAGGATCTCTCTGATGAGGACCGGCTGCTCCAAAGTAGCTGGGACGCTGGCACCGCTAGCGCTGATAGCCTTCACTCGTACATGGATCTTGTCACCAGAGCCGAGGTCCTGGATCGTGTACCGGGTGGAAAGAAAAGGCTCCTCGTTCACAGCTGTCCAGTCTGTACCTACAACCAACCCAGCAGAGCACTTCAGGCATGCGATGGACAGGTGGACACACACTCCCAAAGAGCAGGATCAAGCCACGGGGGTGAAACCCAGAGGCAGAGAACCCCTTCCTTGCAAAGGCTGAATGATCTGGAGCACCAACAGAAAAAGGCGTCTTAGAGGGGAGGTTGGCCACCCCACCCTGCCAAGGAGCGTGGGGTACGAAATGCTGGCAGAAGCTCTACTGTTGAGCAGGAGGCTGTTTGCAAGTAAGAAAAGGCATAAGGGCAACAAACACGGTCCTTGCTGACCTTCCAGGTGCATTTCTGGAAGTAGTTAAGATCCTGTGACCACCCTGCCAGTCTCTCTTACTGCCCCAGGACAACTCATTGGGGCTCACCATGTTCCCCAGCGCATCCTCCAACATTGGACAAGGTCTGCTTATCACCTGCCACCAGCCAGCTAGACCTATCCAACTGCTCTTCCTGCTAGGAAGGGGCATCTCAAACTCACCCCACAGCCAAGATGTAGAAGCCCTCCCACATCAGGCAGCTAACACAGCCTTGCAACGTGCTGAGCCTCTTCAGAGGTTTCTCAGTTAGAAAACAAACTGCCTCAGTCACCAAAGGACTGGGTGTCCCAGGCGGGCAACTAGAGCAACACACGCATGCCAGGGTTTGCTAAGCCACCATGTGCACCTTCAGACCAAGAAGGTTCTCCTGTCAAATGTCATCAGACCAGCCAAACCCCACCAGCTCCTCTTTCCCTTCAATACCGGTATTACTCAAACTGACCCTCACTCAAAACTCACCCTATTTTAGCCAACCAGCTTCTTCCACCAGCCCAAATACAGCAATCACGGAGCCCACGTGGTTATCACTGAATGACTAGAGCTCTTCTGTCACCCAGCCAAGCCCAAAGCAAGCTAGGAAAGCATCCAAAACTATGGCCTTTGAGTGGCTGTCAGCCAGCACCCTCCAGGAATGGCTGCATCTTTCCTTGTCCCACGCAAAGGCCTCCTCATGCATCCCATCCAACCATGGTTACCTCCCCATCCTCAGTCCCCAGCCCAAGAACGAAAGCCTCCCACAGCCAAGCATGTGTTGATCGTGCCTGCCACAAGCTCAACAGCCAAGGGTCATAGATCAAGTTCCCCACGGCCCACAGAACACCTCGGTCTCCCAAACCACTCCAAGCTCATGTAGCACCCAGCACACCCGCCCCAGCCTCCCCTTGCAGATCCCCCCCAGATACACAGGTCATTCACTGTCACCCCAAAGCCAAGCAGGGCTTCGAGAGAGTGCCCAAAACACAAGCCTTATCCGCCTACCCCATTCCAACAACCAGCAATGCAACCGGAGAACCACAGATCATTGTTGCCATCCACCAGCCAACCTCCAACCATGGCGGCCATCCTCCTTACGGGTATCTTGAGTCCCGTCTCACTTGGGCAGGGCTTGCCTGCTCATGCATGCCAGCCCCTCTTGCGCTGCCCAGGACCCTTTGTTCCCTCATCATCCCACCTTATTCCTATTCCTTCTGCAGTTCCTTTTGAGCAAGCATGGGATCTCCTCCTGAGGTCTTGCATCACCATCCCAACCTCAGGTTTCCACAGAGCTGGAGTCCACCAGAGACCATCCTCAGTGAGTATGCTGGTCTCTCCTCCACCCTCTAGCTGGACGTGGCAGTGACATTAAATCTGGTCCAGCCCCCCGCTAAAGACATCGCTGCTCTCTGAAGCCAATGGTAAGAGTCTCTCCTCCATGGGGGGAAAAAAAAAAGACCATTTAAAATTAACCCGTTTGGGCAAAAAAAGAACAATGGTGCCCAAGGAAATGCCCTGCTGGTTTCTGTCCAGCTCCATCCCACATCTCCACAGCAACACACCAGTTTTCCATGCTTACGAGGCAGGAAAGCCCAAACCTACTTCCATCTTTGCAGATCTCCACCACGTATCCATCCAGGGCTGACCGGCCTGTCTGCTCCGGGGCTTTCCAGGTCAGTGTAACTGAGTTTTCACTCACTTCTTCCACGGTCAAGGACAAGGGGGCGCTGGGAGGCTCTGTAACAAACCCGCAGTGATGAGGACAGGCTCTCCAGTATCAGAGCTGTTGGAGGGCAATCACCCAGCCTCCATGCTGGTCTTCAGCCCTCCCATCCTCCTAATCCCCCAGCCCTATCCCACTCCAAAAATATCCTTGATGACTTCATCCCTCCGTCCCTTCACCCCGGCACCCCCTCATGCCCCCTCCCAGCCTCACATGTCTCCCCTCCCCACTGCAGTGTCCGGTCCCGTTCTCACCTGCCTTTGGTTTCTCAGGCTTAGGTTCAGGGGCTGGGGCTTGGGGTTCAGCTGGGGGAGCCAGGGGACCTTCTTCAGGGGCTGGAGTCACTTCTGCTGTGGGGACAGGAGCAGGCTCATCTGCGGGGGCTGGAGGCTGCTCTGTGGCAGGAGGATGCTCAGGGGCCGGAGGCTCTTCAGCAGCTGGGGCTGGGGCTGGTTCTTCCTTCGGGGTCGGCGCTGGCTCCTTCTCCAGAGCCAGGTCTGTGGCTGGAGGTGCAGTTTTGCCTGTCATTGCTGCAAAGCCTGGGGGCTGGGGAAGAGGATGTTCTGGGGTCTGTGCTCCGGTATCTCCGCTCTGTTTTGGGGTTCCTGCTCCAGACCAAAGGTCTCTCCTCCAAATATGGGATCTCAACTCCGAAGCTGGGGTCCCTGCTCTGGACCAGGCGTCTCCACACTGGACGGACAGCCTCTGCTTCGGGACGGCTGTGCTGGGACAGGGGAACCAGGTCACTGAGCCAGAACAGGGGCTGGGAGATTTTTATAGGCTTTGGCTGGCACTTGTCACCTCCCTGCAAACCAATCTGCCTGCGCAGGCGGGGGCCGCCAGGAATAGCCACCCGGGACCTGCACATTCAGCAGCATGCCCCTACCCCCTCCTATGGGACACAGCATATGGTTCTGTTCCTCCCCCCGCCATCCCCCCTGGGCTCGCACGGGACTGGGCAGGCTAGGGCCAGGTCACCTTTCTTTGAGGGCATGGCTCCTGTCCCCAGCACCAACACCCCTCTAGCTAAGGGCTTCCCAACCCCCTCACTGCCACCTCCTCAGCCACCCCCTGTCCCTCCGAGTCCTGCCCCTCGCCTTCCCATTGACTTGG
>VWZL01003144.1:82384-96077 GCA_013396915.1 Stercorarius parasiticus
CCAGATGCCCCCCCATCCCAATCCTCCCTGGTAATCCTGCATTGACCCCCCCAACCCACCTGCTCCCCCTCATGTCCTCCCATAGTCCCTACTGTGACTCCAGACCCCTCTGCTCCTCCATGCCCTCCCCGAGCCTCCGCCTCAATCCCCGAATCACTGAGGTTGGAAAGCAACTCTTGGGATCATCTGGACCAACCAGCTGCCCGTACCCCTGACCCACATTCCATCCACCTGGAGAAGATTAATCACTGGCCAGCTCTATGCCGTGTCCTCCAGTCTCTGCCCTGCCCATATGACCAGGACCTTGTCCATGGAGTCTGGTCACCCCAGGACTCATGACCAGTCACACTTCTGTTATTCCCCAAACTCAGATTCATCCCAAAGTCCCCCACTGGGCCAGGAAAGCCCCATTAGTCCTATAGGATATTATCCCACTCACCCCCGGCCGTCCTTGTTCCCTTCTCTTGCCATACTATGCATGAGATGCTGCTAAAAATGTCTCCATAACCTATGGTTTAATTCCTCAACCTTCTTCAAATTCAGGTTGACAGAGTGCTTGCTGCTGTTCCCCAGCTACTTGCCAGTCTCCAGGGATGCTGCTTTGGAGGAGCCAAGCAAGCCTGGCTCTCCTGGGCGTTGGTCCAAAGGCTCAGGGTTTCATGGTCCCCAGGAAACACCTCCAAACATGAACATCAGGGCCAAGAGGCATCTCTGAGACAGCCAGAGCATGAAGCTATGTGCTCTGACAGGGCCAGATGATCTAAGCTTTGCTAACAAGGGGGTGGTTTTCCAGGTGGTCACCCTGTGGTCACCCAGGAAGGGGAGGGAGAGAAGAAAGAGCAAAACCCCATTGGCCAGGCTGGTCTTTAAAGGGATGGTGATATCCCAAAACAGAACCACAGGGCTCTGAAGGATGCACCCCAGATGGACTGGATGGGAAGAGGGGATAAGCAGAGGAGGCCAGGGCAGCAATGCTGGCTCTTTGATCCATTGGGGTGTCACAGGGGCACTGGGCTTGGCCAGCTCATGGCTGCAAGACAGCAGCAGGCAAACACTGGTGGCTGCGTGGAGGCATGGCCCCAAGGACACCTGCCCATGGTGCTCTACACGGACAGACAGCAAGATGTGGGGGAACGCAGAGGAGATGACTGTCAATCCCCAGAAAGGATACAAAGGAGACCCCACACTTGCTACTAGCCCTGGTCCTCCTGTGAGCTGAGAAGAAAGCTCATCACAGCCACCAGCCTTGCAAGTCCCATGGAGATCAGGTAACACAAGTGCAAAACTGGTCCCCCATGGGCTCAGACCAAAAAAAATTGAGTGCTGGATTGCTCCAGGGAGGAATATTTTTCTTCCCTGGTTATTTCAGCAACAGCTTTTGGCAGGAGGACACCAAGAGATGGTATTAGTATCTCAGAGAGGGCATGTTTCCTCCAAAACTACATGATAACCCAAATGTTCCTCAATTACTTTAGCTGTTGAGGAGGAATATGACTAATAAAGGCTCCTCCTTTCCCAAAATACCTTTGGGATGCCTGAGGGATGAGCTCCCCAAGGCAGGAGAGGGTGACGTGGAGCTCCCAGACATTTTTGCTGCCTCTAGACCATGGATGGGTACTGACAGTCCCTCCTGCTCCCTAGAGCAGCTTGAAATGGCTCAAATCCGCCACATGGGTCATGAATCAAAAAATTTTCTGCAGCTGTTCTGGCGGAAGAGAAGACGACAGCCTTGCTCCCCAGCACAATGATGTAGGGCTAGAGGAGACCATCCATCTGTCCTTCTCAGCTGCCTTTGGCTCCCTGGTGGGTCTGGCACCCAGAGGGGAGGACTGGAGAAGCTCTGATTTCTCCATCCCTTGACCCACAGGGATTTCATCTTGTCTTGGATGATCCTTGGTGCCTCAGCATTCACCTGACCCATGTCTTGAGAACTTTTTCCATCAGATCACAGGTGGCCACCTCCAGATTCTCCCATCCATCAGCTCTGCTCAGAAGTCTTCCGTGTGTCTTTTACAAAGGTGATCATGATGTCTAATCTAAACCAAAACGCTTCACAAAAAGCAGGTTTCTTTTGACTATGGGTCAAGAAAAGCAATTTTAAAAGCTCAGGAAAAAAATAAAATCAATACAAAACTCTAGTTCATAAGGAAATGAGTGCTCAGATTTTTCTCCTATTTCAATTTGGGTGAGTGTGGTTGAAAATTAAACACTTTCCCCAGGAAAAGAACATCAATGCAATTATTTTGCTTGAAGTTCTTGATTTAAAAAAAATTGAGTGGATGACACTTAGATGCTGTTTTCTCTGTTGACTCACAAGATGACTCATAGGTTAAGAGCAAGTGAATCAACATGGTTTATCATCCAGACTTATCTGGGCTACGTTACTGTAGTATATTGGCATCTTGTTTATTCACACATTGCCCGTAAGACCGCCCTATGCTGAGCAAACTCAAGCGTGGAAACACTACACTGCCTGCTGTAGGCAACAAAGGCATCATGGCAGGTTGCCCATGTCAAAGTCAAAGGATTTCCCGCGGGGACCAGATTTTGGGGCGCCGAAGGTTTCGTTACCCACCGCCATGGCTTCACGTGTGGATGCACAACGCGGAGGGAGAAACTGCTCCCATGGAGTCGTTTCACCAAGACGGACGGGAGTGAGGTGTCTCAGCAAAAGCCCCACAACTTTGGGGTGAGGGAGACAAAATGAGTCTGGTGTCAGAAACAAAAGGAAATGCCCACCAATCAGATTCCTCCACCTCGGCATGAGAACGAAGAGCACATCAACTGGGCTGCGCTGGCTGTTCCTGCAGGCAACTCAGAGGATTGAATATTAAAATTTTAGTGATAATTTAAATATCAACACCCTTTTGCCTGAAACTCCAAATATTTCAGGATTTAGCTGAAACACAGAGTATTCGTGTTTTCCAGTGACAAAAGATCTCTTCTCTACAGGAAGGAGGTACTTTTTATAAGTTGGTTTTGACCCACATTTCCTGCCCACTGCACCATTGATACATTGCCTTACTTATCTTCAGGTAACATATAGGTCTAAATAATGAGAATACAGTTTCTTCCTTAAAGGATCAAATCCTCCTCCTGCCATTGTAATTCAAATCCCCTGAAAGATGCAGCATGATCATCTTTCAGCTGGATTTATTGACGGGACCCTGTTGCAAAGACATAAATCTGGCTGTACCCCAAAAGCATTGGGTTGACCCGTTCACCCAGATTTGCCAGTTTAGGAAATCGCAGCATCGAGGACCTGCCAGGTGGGATGGGGGAAAGCCTTGTCAGCACCATTCCCCATGAGAACAGCTGAAGTGTCCATGCGGGAAGATAGAAGATGCCTCCGACAGCTGGGGCAAATCCTGGAGGCTTTCAGAGATTAGGACCATCCCCTAAACAGGGCTCTGGGATTAGACAGGAGGTGGTGAGACCTTCCCACTTGTACATTGTAAAGCAAAGCAGAGATGCCAAAAGCCCAGAATAAACGACAGGTCCATGCCGTCCGGGTGGGAAGGGCTCCTTGAAGCCGTACCATCCTCCACACTCATCCCCTTTTGCCCCTGTCCTCATGAACATCTCTGGAGAGCCAAGGTAGGTCTCCCCCAAAACCCTGAAAGCAGCAGAGTGGATGTCACATGCTGCTACCTGGGCCACCACTGGTTCTGAGCATGGCATCATGAGGTCCTTGGCACAAATTATGCACTTCATCGGAGCAGAGGACAGAGTCAGGCTCCAAGGGATGGTATCATGGGTGCCAACAAAGAGCTGTCACCCATAGCCTGTATCAGGGTGGGGAAGGGGACACCCAGGACTGACAGAGTCCCCATTGCCATCCACAGTGGGATTTATTCAAAGCCACACAACGGGAGAGAGCAGGAGCTGTGCCCACCTCCTGGCGGCCACATCCAGCCCTGTGCCCATTGTGTGGACTACAAGTCCTCAGGAGACACCACAAATGGCTGGGAAAATGGCCAACCCCCTTGGACTTCAGCAGAAAGGAGGTGCCCAAACCCCTTTGGGGGAGGATATTGCTACTGGTCACAGATGCAGCTGGAGATGGTCCCTGTGTGGGGCTGTCCCCTCCTTTCAGCTGCTTCCCTCCCTCCTGCCCTTGCCTGTCCCTTCTCCGGGAGGGTTTAAGTCAGACCTCCAGAAAACCAGTGAGGTCATATGGAAAACGCCGACCACAGACACCAGCAGGGCCAAGGCTCAGGGCAGCTCAGCGCCCTGCCCGCTGTGTCACGGCTCCCAGCAGCATTTCCAGCCTCCATGTCACCGTGATATTCGCAGCGCGCTGAGTCAAGCAGCCAGGGCAGGCAGCAGGTGGGCTGGGACGTAGGCAAGCTTTCCATGCTGTGTGTCGCACGCAAGCAGATGCTTACTTCACCCTGAAGCAATGACTGCAGGCAGGGGCTCCCAGGGTCAAGCTGGGACACGGGCTCAACCCCTCTCCCAAAGCCCCCCTGGGGTAGTGCCTGTTGCAGTGCCACCCTGGGGTGGGAGTTTTAAGCTAGAATTGCTTTTAAAATGTCCTTGTCTAGTCTAGAAAACACAGACCGGCAATAAAGAGACATTGTCAGTGTGATTCAGGGTATTTCTGAGGCCCCGTTGAGCATCCCCTGCTGTGCGCAGAAGTAGGGTTCATGCAGCCCAGCCGCACACTCCACAGTTATCCCTGTTGCATGGTTGTACATCAGCTCACACCACCAGCATGCAGCATCACCACAGTTTGATTCATCAAATCATCAGTGACCCTTTCTTTGCCATAAAGGGTTGTAAAGCGTCGGAACAAGCTGCCCAGGGAAGTGGTTGAGGTACCATCCCTGGAGGTATTTAAAAGACATGGAGATGTGGCACTGAGGGACATGGTTTAGTGGTGGACTTGGCAGTTAATGGTTGGACTCAATGATATTAAGGGTCTTTTCCAACCTAAATGATTCTCTGATTCTAAGGTCAGTCAGGGCGAGGGAGAACAATGGGTTCACCCACCACAAGGTCCCCTGGTATCGGCTCACAGAGCAGCACAGCAGGTGCCTGGAGCTGCAACCTGCAACCAGGCACTGCCAGGTGCGGGCAGGGCTCATGGATGCAAACACCCATCACCAACGGCCTCTTTGGGGTGTTATTTCAGGGCTGCGATGGGATAATTCTCCTCCAAGCTGAAAGGGAGAAAAACAGAGAAACCCACACAGGGATGTCCCAGTTTTGCCCAGTGCCTCGCTGGGAGCTGAGACAGGGAGCTCAGTGCCAGCTCCGTGTCCCCTCCAGCCTGGGGGCAGCACTGCAGGGGGAAAACTGTTGTGGAGTGGCATCACCTGCTGCCCCCAGCCAAAGTGGTCCCTGCAGCACTACCCATGGGTGTCTTGGTTTGAGGTAAAACAGAACCAACTTTCTGTTCAGTAATTTTACTTCTTAGCTAGGCCTTTTCTAACTCTCTGAAATTAACAGCGTGTTGTGCAGAAAACTGTTCATTCTCAGAGTGATAAGACCAATATTTATAGTTAATGTCAAGGAATGGTACGTAGAGAGGCTCTTGCTTATACTTACTGCTATAACAACCAAGGTCAGCTAATTTCGTCATTTGCCCCATTAGAGGGTCAGAAGCAGAAAAGCGTAGAGGGGTCGCACCTGTGGGGATAAGTGGACAGGACAGGTGACCCCAAACTGACCAATAGGGTATTCCATCCCATCTGCCCCAAGCTCAGTGTAAAAGCTGAGGGATCAAAGGGTCAGCCTCTTTCTTCAAAGTCCAACATCCGAGGAGGACTCTGTCTGCTTGTCTGCCGTTGATCCTGATCTGTGTGTTCCTGACTCCAGATCTGGAATCCAGTTCCCATCCATCGCTGAGTCCAGTCTGGGAATCCTGCAGTGCCTGCCAGTGACATCTCCCTGGGAGCTTGATACGGTTTTGTATACATTATATCTATTCCATTATTTCCTATTTATTTTAATATTAACATTTCATTAAAGCAGTTTACTTCCTTCTAAACTCATAAATCTCTTTAACCCTCCTCCTCCTCTCCTTGGAATGAGAGGTGGGGGGAGAGCATCTGTCCTGCTGGCATTGGCCACCCCATCCCAAAACACAACACGGGCCGTTGTGTACCGCAGCCGCGGTGTGAGGTGGGCAGCACCCGCCGAGTCGGCAGCTGCAGGGGGCAGGAGAGGTGACCTCCAGCAGCTGTACCCGGGGCCGGCTGGGACAGGACGTGACGGGCGGCAGAAGCCCTCACACACCTTGGCACTGCATCAGTCACCTCCCACGCCTCCAGCGCCCAGAAGGGATGCCAAGCCCTGGGGCATTGCTTTGCCTTTGGCGGGTTTTTTTTCCAATCCTGCTCTACCTTTGGGGCTGCCAGCAGGAGTTTTCCTGGGATGGGCAGGCAGACAGCCCGCAGGGGCTGAGCCCGTGCCAGCCCCGCTGTCCACAGCCTGCCGGGGGTCACCTCTACCAAGGTTTGGGGACAGCAGCTGGGGACGCCAATAAGGCTCTGTCACCACCTGCCCTGCCTGGTCCCGCTCTGGGGCAGGGAAAGGCTGCAAACAAGCAGCTTGTGTTTTCCCTTCTGCATTAAAAGCCAGGAGCTCAGATAGCCCCAGAATGTTGCAAGCCACCTTTGCATGTGTCCCTGTTTGGGACATTTACACACAGGGGTTGCACCCCCAGGACGCAGCCACATGCCTGACTGTCCCCAGGCTGTGGCAACCCTTGGGCCAGTGAGTGGGGAGCTGGGAGGGTCTGCCAGAGAAGGGGGAGGAACCAGCTCAGCCCCAGGCTCCACCAGTACCGAGGGCAAGTTTCTTTATCATTAATATCAGCAGGAAACTCAGGTGTTTGCTCTTCTCTGCACAGGGGTGAGCACCGCTACCCAAAGCCCTTCTTTGCTCCTCTCCATGCCCACAGTCCCAGGCAGCACCCAGTGTCCCAGTTAGCCCAGTAACCGCTGGTCCTCCAGCCCTAGTAACCATCTAGCCCTGATGTAAGGACCTCAAGACACTGGAAATCCTGCCAGGGCACACCATGACATTGGCTGGTTACACCCCAAATACACATTTCTGGTCTCACTTGACTTTCAGCATCCCCTCAGGTCCCCTTACCTCCATCAAAGACTAAGGCCATCTTAGCTGTCCTCAAAGCCATTGCCCCTTGTCAGCCTCCAGCCCCTCCTGCAGGGCCAGCACCAGGGGCTGGTGTCTCCACTTCCCACCCCCACCCCCCCCAGCTCCTCCCTTGTTTTCTTACATCCACACCCCCCCTTTCCTTGATTTAATTGCTTTCACTTGCACCCTCTCCTTTCCCTCCGCTCTCCCCACCCTCTCCTCCTATCTGCGCCCTCCAACCTCCTCCCCACCTCATGCAGGCGCCCTGCAGGACACTGTTATGCTCCACCATGGAGCATACAGCTTGTGTGGCTGAAAGCATCACAGCGGGTGGGCACCAGTATGATGTCCTGCGGCCAGACCTGTCCCGCAGCCAGACCTTTTCCCAGCCCTGGTGGCACTGGGACCAGCCGTATTTCAGATGGGGCAGCCAGTAACTCAAGGAGGTCCCTAAGGTCAGCGTGGTGGTGGCTGGCACCACAAGGGCTGCCTGTACCCTGCCAAGTTCGAAGGGTCTGCGAAGGGCTCTCCCTTCCCAGGATGCTCTGAAGCAAATGGGATCTGCTCCCTTAATGGGGCAGCACATCCCAGAGCCACCCTATGTCCTTCTCTAACCCGGGCACCTTCGTTTGGGAGCCTCCCTGGAGAGTTTGCTGGATCAGAGGGGCTCTGAGAGGGATTGGACCTTCCCCAAATCCCAGTAACTCCATCCAGGCCCCAGTAAACTGGAAAGACAAACCAGTTTGGGGTTGTCCAACCGTGGCCCAGCTGCACCCTTTCCTGCTGCCACCAGGGAGCATCATGGGGACATTTAATCAGGCTGTCCTCACCCTGGGTCCATCTGAAACCCTCCGGATATTATGCCAGACTTTGGCAAGACGCTGTTCCCTTTACGCCTGGTTTTTAGTGTCGCTGGTGTCCCCACAGCCAGATGTGATCCAGCCCTGCTTTGGATGCACAAGCTCGACCTGCCACAGGGTGCCTGCTGCCATGGTCGGGGCACCCAGCCGCTTGTCCCTGCCCTGCCCCATCCCTGCTGTCCCCATGCAGCACAGTGTGACAGCCCTGGAGGAAGCATCACCCCAAAGCGTCTCCAGAGCAGCTGGGCCAGGACATGGGCTTCAGAGAGCAAATGGGGTTTGTCTGTTGACCCAATAACCTGCAAGGGAACAGCCATGGAAGAGGATGCTCCATCCTCCTCCTCCTTGCCCACGTGTACGTCAACGTAGGAAGGACACTTGTATTTTTGCAGGGAAAGGCCACCACCTCCAGCCTGCCATGGCCAAGGGCCAGGGCTGAGGCTGGCGGTGCCTTTTGCCACCCATCCGATCCAGATGTTCCCATCTCCTGGGCGTGGCAGAGATCCAAAAGGATCTAGGGACAAGGGGGAGGGATAGGAAGTGCCATGCCTCCCAAGTGCTGGCCCTTCGGAAGGAGGAGGACTTCCCTGGGAAACAGCGAGATGGATGGAGGGACCATCCCCACCACCTGCTCCATGAGGAAGCCCACCCTTTCCGCAGGCTCGAAATGCCCCGGGATCCCACCGGGCGACAGCAGACGGAGGTGTCATTCCTGCCGGGCACCTGTAAAGCCCTCAGGGATCCCTTGGGGTGGTAAAAGCTTGCAGGAATGCAAAGGGACGTGCAGGACTCTTGCCCAGCCCTGGGTGCCTCTGAAGGTGAGAAGCTGATTTAATTTCACAACCTGCAAAGCCCCTGGGGAGGTGGACACAGCCAGGCCGGGCACCAGGGCTGGTTATTTTCTGTCCTTGGCAGTGTGACTAGCAAAGCAAAGTCTACAGGTTCACATCTTCCTGCACGCCAGTCCACGACCCACATCCCACCCCACCACCTGGACGAGGGAAACCGCCCTTGGTTGTCCCTTTTTTCCACTGCTCGTGACTGTGGTCACCTCTTCCTCGCAGGGTGCAGGAGAAGCTGATGTCCTTTTGCACCCCGGCACGGCACTGGGAGGGACAGGGGGAGGACGCAGGGAGCCGCCAGCGACGGGTTATCTGATCCCGGCAGCTCCGGTGTAAACTTAGCATGGCCTTTCGGAAAGTACTCGCTGTGGCAAAACACGCAGTAAATCACCGTTCTGAATGCCAACAATATTTCGAGATTAGCAAATCTTACAGAGCTCCTTGGGCTTTAGCTCAGTTTGGGGTCGTGGTTTGCAGCCCTGAGAGTGTAACTGGGGGGCTCTCACCACCCCAGTGGTCCCCCCAGCCCCCAGGGATTGCACCGAGCTGCAGATGCTTCTTGTTCTGTGGAGGAGATGGGGCAAGGTCTGGGTTCAGCACTGGCTGTAGGGCTGCAGGAGCCCCACTCTCACCTGGGTGCCCACCCCGTGCTGCCGAGGAGCAGGACTGACCCTCTGCTTTCCCTGCCCTCCCCTGCCCAGCCTGCTCAGCCCAGCTTGGAAAATCCCCAATTTCCTCCATATTTTTATCAAGTAGCAAAACCAGCTCCCCACCGTCTGCCCTGGCCCTCTCCAGCATTGTCCCATGCTCCCTGGGGTGAGCCACCATGACCCCCAGCACCCATCCCGGTCCCCTGTGTCCCCAGCACCGGCAGGTCACTGAACTCCAGTGTTTTGGGGTGGGGATGCCCAGGACTTTGCAAAAGCCACCCAGGAGGTCGGACCCTGGTGCCACCACCTGCCTCCAGAGGTGCCATGAGTTTCCCAAGCTCAGCTGGGGGCTGATTCTGCACGCGTGGAGGGGAAGAGGAGGGACGAGCTCTCTGAACTGGGCAGAAAAAGGGGCAGCAAGCACCTGGGAGCCAAACCCACGTGCATCCAGATGGGAAATCAGCCATAGGCTTTGCACGCGGCAGGTGGTTAACCCTTGAAACAGGGTCCCAAGGCCAGAGTGGCCCAGAGCTGGCATTTTAACCCAGGACGAGTCACAGGCTCCGTACGGGAGGGACTTGGGAAGATCCCGTGGTACACCTGATGTTGGTCTCTGTGGCTCGACCCTTTCCATCTATGGATGCCCGCTTGTAAACAGCGACGCCAGCCCGGCCAGGAGCCTGTAAACTGAGACGTCTTTGTGCCTCCTGACCATAAAACGTCCTCGGAAAGGAGCGGTTTCCCTGCAAGATATTTGGAAGTGGGCTGCAGCCCAGCACCCATCCTCCCTGCCCACACAGCGCTGCCCAAGCCCATCTGCCAAACACCACCTCCAAGAAATCCTAAAGGTGGATTGAAATGCTTGGGATTAAAGCCATTGGGTGGAAGGAAAAGCGGCCAGATGAGCTTTGTTTTCTTATCCCTAGGAGTCTTGCAGCCCCCTCCGCAACCACCATGCAAGAAATGGTCCCAAAAGCTTTTTTCATGCAAAAATGTGCAATCTTTGGGATCTGTGACTTGGACTTGGGCTCTCTGCACCCCAGCGATTAGAGCAGGGCTGGCTTTGGGGGATAAGGGATGCACCTTGCCAAGAAGCTGTGATTTTGCTGCTCCGTGAGAGTTGACATCTCTTCTCCTCACCCAGTCCGGGGTTGCTTTACTCCTGGTGCTGGGCTGGAGTGTCCCAGCTGGCCCTCAGCCCCCGTGTCCCAGCGGGTCCCCCTGCACCCACAAACATCAGGGGAAAGAGGGGCAGGCAGAGGATGTTACATGGCACCAAGTTCTGGGGAGCTGGGAGTGATCACCAGGCACCGAACCGGGCAGTGAGCAAAGTGTCAGCGGCAACAATGGTGCAAACACGAGTGAGTTGAATCCGCACGTCCTCATCCTGAGTGCAAACCTCCCCGGAGCCAGATAACCAGAGAGAAAAGTCTCTCGGGAGCAAGGTCCCCTCTCCGGCAAGGTCTTCCCGAGAGGTTTCTTTGCTCTAATGCTGCCATCCAGTGGGAGAAACTCCCTGGCACGGGAAAGGCTGGAAACGAGGGTCCTGGGGTCCCCAAGCCCAGGGGGGGCCACCCACCACCACCACCAGCCTCGGGCTGCCCTCGGGGACCTCCCCGCCAGGGATGCTGCAGGCAAACCCGCGCCTCTGTCTCCAAGCCCCGACCCCAACCTGGCTGTGACGGGCAAAATAAAAACTACTCACACGCCACATGCTCGAGCCACTCGGGCACCCTGACACCCTCCCGAAACACAGCACCCAGCGAGGGGATGGGGAAGGGGTGACGATGCACCGGGAGAAGGCAAGGGGCAGCAAGCTCAGCCTTCCTCAAGAGGAGGAGGAGGCGGCTGCGGTGCAAGCAGGGTCCCAGGGGTGAGGACATCCCTGTCCCAGTGCGATGCGGCCCCAGGGGATGCTCACAACGGTGTCCCTCGGCCACAGGATATTTGCAGTCTGGACACGCCACAACTGCAGAAAGCCAAATTCCAGCGTGTATTCATCAGCTGCAGGGAGGAAAAAAAAAACCAAACACAAAACTCCCTGGGTTCAGGAACTCTGCTCAGTTCAGGGAAGCGAAATGACTGGCAGCGGCAACAGAGCAGCGCGATGGCAAGCGTGGCATCCGCGGTGGCCAGCAGCCCCGAGGACCCCACAATGTGCCCGTTTGTTATCCCCGTGGGCGGCTGGCTTCCCGCAGAAAGGAGCTTTCAGTGGGAATATTCAAAAGTTCAACCTCTTTCAGCAGCGCAAGGTTTGCTGGATTGTGCGACGGGCACAAAGGGACAGTGTTTCCTGGGGAGTGGGGAGGGTTTGCGGCTGGGAACACGGCTCTTTTCTTCCCCGCACAGAAGCCATCTGAGCGGAGACAAGGCAGCATCGAGGCAGGATCGCAGTCAGAGACTTACCTTAAAGGGAGAAAGTAGAAAAGATTTGTGTATATGGGAAAAGAAAGAAAGAATTTGGGGATTTCTTTTGGCTGAAGACAGCAGCTGTTTTCCCAAGGTGGCTCCGGTTTCCAGGAAAGCAGGGATTTTCCTCCAAAATCAAGAGGGGAAAACCCCTAAATTTTTATTTTCCCTTCGTGCCAAGAGGAAATTTCTCCTGGGAACAAGCCCTGTGCACAAACAAACACGCTGCCCTCTCCTCCAGGAAGCAGACGTGCTCTTTCACCCACCCAAGATCAGCTGGAGACCATACCCTGGACCAGCAATTCCCTGATAACCCCAACGGGGCGGGAGCATCCCGGCCGGGTCAGAGGCACGCGCCCTGGCAGGGATGTGTTTCGAAAGCATCCACCACCTCTGCAAGCTGGCAAAAGCCGTTTCTCCTGGCTGCAAACCCAGCCCAGAGCTCCAGCCCATGCTCAGGGAAGGAAAGGAGATAGGAAATGTTGCAAAATAAGAAAGGAGGATATTTGGTGTAGGAAATCTGGTCTACAGCTGCAAACAGCCACGCTCGGGCACTAGGGCTGAGAACTGTGCACAGCTCATCACACACAAAGTCCTCATAACCCATAGCTGTGCTCAAAGCCCAGCCTGTGTGTTTAATAAGCACTGTCTAAAAGTGGCAGAGGAAATATTAGGGGTGTGGACAAGCTAAGGATGGGAAAAGGGGAATTTTTTTTAAAGCTATCACTGGTTTTAACAAGCCTTCCCTCGTTGGTGGGTCTGGAGTGGTCAAACCGCCCAGCAAAGCCCAGCAGCTCCACAGGCGTCCCGGCTGCATGTCGGTGGTGGGGCGGCCACCGTATCGCAGCTCTAACGAACTGCTCTGCCTTCCTGTAACGAAGACGGATGGCAACCGGCCTCGAGCCCGAGAGTTGGCCGAGGCGCCTCTGAGTCACTCCGGGAGGGGGAATAAATCTCTCGCCCGATGGAGAAACGCCAGCCTGAGGGAGAGCACAACCCGGCCGGCATTCCCAAGCGGAGCCGGGACAAGCTCGCAGCCGATGGCCATGGAACCGTGGTGGCACCATCAGGGTGGCTCGGGTGGCTCCCCATTGCGTTTTAGAGCAGGAGACCCCAAATCCTCTGTCCCCTGGAGGGGACGGTTCCATGTCACCCCCGGTGCTGCAGTGGCTGCGCTGGGCACCATCCCTGGCACCAGCAGGCTCCCGGGGAGAAAAGGGCTTGGAGGCGACAGGGAGGCCAGGGCTGGGCTCGGGGAGGGGGGGGATGCTGGAGCTCTGGGGCTGGGCGCTTTGTCCCCTGTGCTGTAGGATGTTTGTCCCCGGGGTCCCTGCCCCGTTTCCCACCCTGTGCCCAGTCGTGCCCCGTCCCCTACCCGGGCTATCCCCGGCTCCCCACCGGGACGTCCAGCCCCGTGTGCGGGGCTGCTCAGCCCCCACCGTGCCCGGTGCTCCCGGGACCCCCGTATCCAGGTCCTTCCCGGGACCCCCGTGCCTGCTGCTCCTGGCTCCCCCGTGCCCCGTGCTCCCGGGTCCCTCAAGCCCAGCTCCTCCTGGTACCAGGGATGCTCCCGGCTCCCCCATTCCCGGTGCCCCCGGGAGCGCCGTGCCCGGGTGCTCTCGGTGCCCGGCGCTCCCGGTATCCCCGTGCCCGCTGCTCCAGGCTCTTTTGCAACCAGGCGCTCCCGGCTCCCCCCTTCCCGATGCTCCTGGGACCCCCCCATGCCCGGTTCGCCCGGTTCTCCGGGCCCGGCGCTCCGGGACCCCCGCGCCCAGGTGTCCCCGCTCCCGGGGCGGACTCCCGGTACCAGGTGCGGTCCGCCCCC
>VWZL01003144.1:96082-106684 GCA_013396915.1 Stercorarius parasiticus
CTCCGCGCCGGGGCCACCATGGCTTCCATCGGCAACTTCTTCCGACGGAGCCTGCGGCGCTCCGGCCGCAGAGGTGAGGGTCGGGAGGGGACACCGGGGAGCGCAGCCCCGCACCGGGGGCTGCCGGTGGCGGTGCCGGGACCGGCGGCGGTGCTGGTGGCGGTGCCGGGACCGACGCCGGTGCCAGCCTCGGGGCCGCGGCTGCAGGACCCGACGGCTGCCGGCGGAGCGGGGACTTTCCGGGGCAGCGCAGCGCGGCCACGCCGGTGGGACGGACGGGACGGGGGCGGGCGCCGGCACCGGCTCGGTCCACTCCGGCCCTGCCCGTACGCGCTCACCCTGCGGAGCTCGGGCCATCTGTCCCCGGGGCTTACTGCATCTCCCGGGGCTTGCGCCATCCTCAAGGGCTTACCCCAGCGCAGGAGCTGCATCCCATGCCCTGAGAGCCACCCCGGTCCGAAATGAGTCCCCAGACCCGCATCCCCCGGGTGGGTTTCCCAATCCCCTGGGGGTTTACCCCATCCCAGGGGCAACCCCACAGGCTTTCTATTACCACATCCCCAAAAGCCATTTTCCCACTGTGCACAGCGTCGCAGGGCACACCGGAGCGTGGCATCGCGGGCAAAGAGGCTACATGAGCCCTCGCACGAGCCAGGACGTGCCAGGACTGGCCCACGATGCGGGGCACCGTGCCCCCCAGGCAATTCGGTGTTGTGGAGCCTTTAGAGGACGATGCAGAAATTGGTCCTTTGGGATTTGTGAGCTTTTCTGAGATACAGGGTGGATCATCAGGGGTTTTCTCGCCTGCCCTATCTCAAGCCATGGCAGAGCAGGCTGGGGCAACCTGTGGATTTGGGGGGAGCTCACTGCAAGATCCCCCCTCGCCTCTGTTTAGTGCTGGCTGGCTCTTGCTCTGGGTGCGATATCTGTTTTTCCAAGCTCAGCAGAAAAGCTTTGATAAAGCAAAAGCCCGTTCCTCTCTGCTGGGGCAGGCGGGCGGCAGCAGGGTGTGGGAAGCCGAGCTCCCCCACAAACCGTCATCCCGGGCTGGGAGATTTCAGCACGCCGCAGCCCGGGAGTTTTCCAGGAGGAAAGAAACAGGTTGTGCCACATCACAACATGGGGCTGAGTGCAGCCCTCAGCTGATAAGAAAACGCTGCTCTGGTCGAGGAAGTTGGTTGTGCAGCAAAAAGTCTTTTTTCTTTTAACGCCGGCGGCCCCGGTGCTGTTTCCGCATGGGCCGGGCGCAGCGTGGCAGCCTTTGCCCTCATTGTGCCCGGCGGAGGCGGGGGTGAAACTCCACAGCACCGGCAGCCGCTTTCCATCCAGGAGCTGGGTGAGCTCCCCCGGCCGCCTGGCTTGGTCCCCTCCTCGCAGGGGATGCTCCCGCTGCTGGGGGGCACGGGGTGGTCCCCAAGGCTTCCCTGCCTGGGCTCCGGGAGTTGTTGGCCAAAGCTCTTGTGACAGTGGTTTGTGTCCCTGGGACTGCGAATCCTGATGGTTTGGGGGAGTGCTGGGACCTCTGATGCCACATTAAACCCATCCAATGCTGCGCAACAGCGCATGGCCCCGTACATCCCCGGAACTTGTCTTCCAGCCCAGGGATGGAGCATTATGGTCCTGGAGGGATTTAGGCTCTGCCAGCGTGGGCTTTGCGACCAGCCCCGGTGCCGGGGAGCGCTGCCGGGTGACGCCGCACTTTCAGCAGGGCTCACCACACCGGGCCACGCTTTGGGCAGGCGCGGGGTCTGTCTGCGAGTCGCAGACCCACAGCCCAGCACGGCCAGTCTCCCCGGAGTGGTGGGTCCTACTGGGCTGTTTGAGAACACCATGGACGTGATGCAAATCCAGCCCTTGCTTGAGAGCGTGGCTTGTGTTCTCCGAAATGCGGGATGGGACTGGATAGGCAGGGTTTAACCGGACATTCACCTCACCCTGGCAATCTGCGATGGGAAACCAACCGAGGACTGGGGACACCAGCAGCCCTCCCCGCTGCACAGCCTGGTTCCCCAGTGTCCCCTCAGCAACAACCCCCTGCCCCGGCTCCATAGGTGACACTGGACCGCTGAAGCCATTGCTGGAGCATCCCAAGGAGGAGCAGAAGCAGCAAATCGCATCTTGTTGAGCTTTTTTCCCTGTTCCAGAGCACTTTGCTGGGCTGTCACCCGTGTGACCCCGCCAAGGACAAACCAGAGGTGCCTGCAGCCAGGTCTCGCACCCGGGATGCTCCCGGGCTTTCCCCTGCTGCAGAGGGACCTTGTTGGAATGAATTTCACCTTGCCAAGAGGAAGGACTTTGCATGTGGAGGTGGAGCGGCCTCGGGGTGCACGCGGGGGCAGCTTCGCACATCTCCCCTCCCCAAGCTGGGAAGGGCACTTCTGGGAAGGGACATTCCATGATGGGACTGTGAGTGTCACCTCCTCAGATGAGCTTTCTGCTCCTATCAGCTCCCAATGACCTGGAGCGAAGGCTGGAAAGGTGTTTCCAGATCAAAGGAGGCAAGGCGATACACGGGTTGGGGTGTCCACCAGCACTGCTTCTGGAGGAGGATGTCATGCACGGGGGAGCAGGACGATGGGAGCAGCTGGCCACGACTATGCCTTGCCCTGCCGAGCAGCGGCACAACGCACAGAGCCCAGGGCCAAACTCCGGGATGCGGGGAAAAATTGCAAGAGTCATTTTGTTCATCCAGCCACGCGTTTATTTTCCTGCCTGATATTCCTAGGAGCTGCTCAAGCATTTCTGTTCCAGCTCCCCGCCGCAATCAGAGCCAAGACGAAGCCCGAGGCAGTTTCAGTGCCAGGAACCGGGGATTTAGAGTCACAAGCAGCTGCTGGGAGAGGGAAGAGCTGTGGCATGGCCTAGCTATGGCTTCTCGCTGGCATTTAACTCCTCTCCTTCCCAGCCCTCAGATCTCGCTGCCCCACCATAATCATCCCAAAGCCCTTGGAGACGTTGGCTCGGGCTCTTTTCACTCTTATTTCTAGTTTTTCGGGTTCTGATGGCTGACGCTCACCAGCCGCCCTCCCCAACCGGCTGAACAAGAAATGGGGTGTAATCTCAGGGAACTGCTTTGCTTTGGGAGCTGTGGTTTAGGGAAAGCCCTCGAGTATCCCATTTGCAACCAGCAGTTCCCAGGACTGGGGACATCTGGCAGGGAGAGGTTGGGATTCATCTTGTTGGAGCCTTTGGAGGTGCTCAAACAAGATCTGCGCTGTTTGATGGTTTTTTCCCCTAGGGGAATAAAATCAACTGCTATAAAAGCATTCCCACACCTTCCCGCAGACGCTTTCTGCAGAGACCGTCTGTTCTCCACCATCCCACGTGCCAGCTTCGCTCTGGGCGTCCCTCTGCCCACCCTGGGATGGGGCGAAGGAGGGCTGGGAGTGTCTGATGGCACTTTGATTTTCTCCAAAAGACTCATAAAAGCCATTTCCCTTTCCATGTCCTGCACCGGCATGTCCCCAGCTGTTCACTGTTGGGGAGCAAACACCCAGTGCACCAGGTCCCGGTTCCCTCCAGCCGCTTTGGCCGGTTCATGTGTAGCTCTGCACCCCCTCTCCTGCCATCAGGACACCTCCCGGCCTTTCATTTCACTCTGCTGGTTTTTGTTTTTATTTTTTATTTTGGCTACAGAAGGAAAAGAGGAGGAAGGAAAGAAGGAAGGAAAGAAGGAAAACAACCCCTCACGGGTGCCGCAGGGGAAACCAGGAGAGCGGAGCTCCGTCCTCTATTCTGCTGGACAGTTTTTCTTCGAGTACCTGGTGGTGGTGTCGCTGAAGAAGATGTCAGATGGACATTACGAACCCAAGATAACCTACCAGTTCCCAAAGGTATTCAGTCCTGCATTTCCAGGAAGATGAGTTTTCTGAATTTAGAGGAAAAGGGGATGTTGCTCCTTCCCCATCACTGGGGGAGGAGAACAGAAGAAGACCCTGTGCCCTGGAGTCGCAGAGCCAAACCCCAGATCTTTGCCTGCTGTGGGTTGGGGTTGCTGGGACCGTCTGTCCCTCCCTGTGGTCCGAGCCCTGGGCCACAAATCCCAGAAGGAAAATCTCAAGGTGGTCCCTGGTCTCCTGTCCCAAAAGGGGAAATCACACCTTGGGGAGATGGCAGAGGAGGAGACCCCCTGTTCACAGCGGGGCCCCTAGTGCCTCTGGTTTGCCTCACTATTCATGGGGTAAAAGAGTCAAAAATTGGATTTTTGGAAGACGCTTTGTCCAGGGATGTGCAGGCACCCTCTGCTTTGGTCTGAGCCGGGGGTTGCTCTCGGACACATCCCATCCCACCCTATCCCACCCCATCCCCTGGGGCTATGGGCACCCTCCATCACCCTGACTCTTGGCATCACTTCGTTCCAGCGCGAGAACTTGCTGAAGGGCCAGAAGGAGGAGGAGGAACGTCTCTTGAAAGCCATCCCCCTCTTCTGCTTCCCCGACGGCAACAACTGGGCCCCTGTCACTGAGTTCACCAGGTACCTGTCCCACTGCGGGCTCTGGGCCGTGGTTTCCCACCCCATGCTGCCGTACTCCCGAGGGCTGCAGGCTGGAAGAGCCGTCCCATCCCCATGTGTTGTCTCTCCTTGCAGTGAAACCTTTTCTTTCGTCCTGACCAATGTGGATGGCAGCAGGAAGATTGGCTACTGCAGGCGGCTGCTGGTGAGCATCCCACCGCCCCTACACCCATCGCTGGGTCGGTGGTGGCCCTGCCACCCCATCCCCGTGGTGGGACATGATGCTTTTTGCCATGCCCAAGGTACAGCTCTTGGGGACATGCCTTAGGAAGCCACTTGCCTTGGCAAAGATGACGACAAGCAGCAAAGAGGTTCCCAAAGGGATTTCTTTGGAGCTTTCTTCTGCTGAGGAACCAGTTGGATGCTGGATGGAGGAAAGGAGGGGGGGATCTCATCAATGCTTATAAATACTTAAAGGGTGGGTGTCAGGAGGATGGGGCCAGGCTCTTCTCAGTGGTGCCCAGGGACAGGACAAGGGGCAACAGGCACAAACTTGACCATAGGAAGTTCCACCTAAACATGAGGAAGAACTTCTTTCCTGTGAGGGTGGCAGAGCCCTGGCACAGGCTGCCCAGAGAGGTGGTGGAGTCTCCGTCTCTGGAGACATTCCAAACCCGCCTGGACGCATTCCTCTGCCACCTGCTCTGGGTGACCTTGCTCTGGCAGGGGGGTGGACTGGGGGATCCCTAGAGGGCCCTTCCAACCCCTGCCCGTCTGAGATTCTGTAAAAAAAAAAAAAAAAAAAAAAAAAAAAAAAAGCAATGTTTGCTGCAGCCCAGGGCTGGCCTGAAATGCAACCAGGAGATGTGAAGGTTGGGAGGTGCCATTCCCCACACCAGTGGTCGCTGCCTTCCCACTGATCTCCGCAGCTTCCCTGGCTCCTTTCCCTTGGCCGCAGTGGTCAGGACGGCTGCAAATCCCACTCGGGATCAGGGTGGGGATGTATGTGCACCCATCCAGGTGCCAAGGAGCCGGGTGCCCTCAGCCCCATCCCCCAAAACTGCTTCTGAGCAGTGGGTGCCTTTCTCAGATCACGGATTTGGCCAGCTCGGGGGCTGCGAGGTGCGGTGGAGGGCTTCCTTGGCTGCCAGTTTACTCACAGGCTCATTAAATAGGGACATAAGGCCACAGGGCCATATGCCACAGCTTGGTGATTTGCTGGATCCCACCACCTTGTTGTTCCCTGGGGAACCTGCCCACTCCTGCATCCAGGGCTGAGCTTTGGCTGTTTGCACTGGATGTCTGGAGGGCCGAAAGTGCAGAGAGCAAATGGACCCAGGATAATCCAGTTGGAAAGGGAAAAACAGCCCGGGCACTCATCCCACTGGTCCCTGTTTCAGTAGGAGGCAGGATTAGCCCCGAGGATGGTGAGGGAGGAGGACTTGAAGGACATGTATCTGGGGTGGAGGAAAGTTTGGGAATACGCCAGAGGGCTTTTCACCAAAATGATTAACAGCTTTGTCATCTGAATTGCCTTCTACAGGCACCTTCTGCTTTTACAGCATCAACTGCACCCTTGGCCTGAGCCCCAGCTCTGAAAATCCCCCTTGGGGAGGGCGAGCGGGGCCAGGGGGCGTCTCTAGGGAGAGCGTGGAGCTGGTGCAGTGGGGCAGGGAGATGCTCAAAGCCTTTTCCCATCCTCTTCCAGCCATCCGGCCGTGGTGTCCGCCTCCCCGAGGTCTTCTGCATCATCAGCTGCCTGGGCTGCTTCGGGCTCTTCTCCAAGGTAGGGATGTGGTGGCCCTGTCTGGCACGATGGTGGCCCAGGCAGTCACCCTATTGCCTGCTGGGGTTTCACAGCTCACTTTTTCTTCTCCCCCAGATCCTGGACGAGGTGGAGAAGAGGCGCCAGATCTCCATGGCGGTGATTTACCCCTTCATGCAGGGCCTTCGGGAATCGCCCTTCCCAGCTCCAGGGAAAACCGTCACCATTAAAAGCTTCATCCCCGAGTCGGGCACGGAGGTTGGTGCGGGTCTCGGGGACTCAGTGGCACCCTCTGGACTGCCATGACATGGGGAGCCCCGGCAATCTCTGGGAGCATCCTCCACACCTGCAGCACCCGTGGGTGCTCTCTGGAGCAGTGCGTGGTGGGTTGGGCTGCCACGGGCCTCGTGCCCTGGGAATATGGGTGCCACCTCCTTCCTGGTCCAGGAGGAGAGCAGCAAGCAGTGAGGAGGAGGATGGAGCCCATCCACAGGTGATGCTGCCCCATCTTTGCGTCCAAGAAGCATTTTTGCAGCTCCATCAGCCTCAAGCTGGAGCTGCCAGCACAAAACCCTCCCCGGACGCCGGTTCTTGACACGTCGGTGCTTGCACAGCCTTTACGTCAGAGCGGGGCCGTGGATCAGGGCTGCCCGCACCCGGCTCCCGCGCTGGTGTTTGCACCTCCGGGTGCGGCACATGGGACCGTCGGGGTGTGTGGTGATGCCAGGACCATTGCGGGGTGTCACGGTGTCCCCTCCCCACCGCGGTGCTCAGCTCCCAGCCTCCTGAGCATCACGAGCCGGCAGCCGGTGTGGCGCAGGCGTGCGGCAAACCCAGCCTTTACCTGTGAAACAGAGATCTGTACGGGCACGGTGCCCGCAGGGCTCTTCTCGCCCACGCACGGCCCAGACTCGCACAGGCAGCACCTTTTCTTCTGCTTTTTCTTTCTCTTGTGGCCAAGCTGGGGTGGAAAAAGGGAGAGGATCTGCCCTGGCAGCGGGCAAAATAACCTCAGTGCTGAACATCCCGAAAATTCGTCCTGCCAGGGTGGGTCCGAGAGCAAGATCCCTCCTCGCTAGTGCAATTTGGCAGCTGGCTATCAAATTGCAAGAGATTTCTTCATCCAGGAAGGCTTGTGCAAGGGCTCTCTGCAGGTTGCTCAATGCTCTGGCCGCCGGCCAGGCTGCGGGGAGCGCGGCTGGGGGTGACGGGGCGAGGAGGGTTCTTCGAAAGAGCTGTGCTTTGGGGCTCCGGGCAGGGGCTGGAGCAAGTTGAGGAGATGAGTGAGAAAACAAGGAAAGGGGGCAAAAATAAATCCTGGGTGCTGCATGAGCTGGGAGCTGGGGACGGTGCAGGATTTGTGCTGGAAAGGGGCTGCGGAGCCCAGCCAAGCCCCATGCTGCTGGCTGGGAAGACGCTGTTTTGCTGGAAAGGCATTTGGCACATGGAGGAGGGGGATTTTCCCCACTGTGAAGCTGGGGAGAGGGGCCAGGGCTGTGTCAGGAGCTGCACAATCCTCTCAACCCTTCAGTGGTCGCCGTCTCGGGGCTGCCCGCAGCAGGGCAGAGGTGTGCACCGGGTTTGGGAGACTCTTGTCTGGGGCAAAGCCAGCAGAATAGACAGACCACCTGCAAATATCCATTAGATAAATTCACTTTTGGGCCGCCCTCACTAGGATGAGGGGAGCTGGCTCTCCCAGAGAGGCTTTTGAGGAAGTTTTTGTGGTTTTTATAGCAAAAGTCATGCCCTCATTCCTCCTCCCTTTCCTGGGCGACGTTCTCTGTGAGTTGCTGCTCACAGATGAGCTGTCAGCCACTGACTGGGGGCACGTCCCCTTGTGAGTGCTGGAGAAAAGAGGCATTTTTGTTAAAAATCCAGTGCCTCAGTAAATAAACCCCACAGCACTCATCGCCGCTGGCTTCCCCTGCATCCTCAGCACTGCACAGCCCAAATCTCCAGGCAGGACAAAAAGAGGTTTGTCCCTTGCAGAGAGGGACGTGATGTAGACGCTGCAAACTCTGGGTCATTAACTGCTCCCAAATCACCTTCTCGGGGGGGTCAGGGCAGCGCAGGGGGAGGGTTCCACCTCCTCAGTCGGGGTTTGGTGGCTCTCCCTCCGCAGCTCATCGAGCTCACGCGGCCTGTGGACGCCCACCTGGAGCACGTGGAGTTTCAGGCGCTGCTCCAGCGGCTCAGCTCCCACCTCATCCTGCACATCTTCGCCTCCGCCGTCCTGGAGCGACGGCTCATTTTCCTGGCGGAGGAGCTGAGGTGAGTCCTGATCTGTTTATTTTAAAATAAAACCAAAAGAAAAACCCCAAAAACCCTTGAAGGAGCGCAGGATGCAGCTGAACTCGGGGTGGGATGTTCCCTCCAAGTGGTGAAATCCTCATGCAATGCCACCACGGTGGCTCCTTGTCCCGCAGCGTCCTGTCACAGTGCATCCACGCGGTGGCTGCTCTCCTCTACCCCTTCACCTGGGCTCACACCTACATCCCCGTGGTCCCCGAGTGCCTGCTCGACACCGTCTGCTGCCCCACACCCTTCATGGTCGGCATCCAGATGCGGCACCTGGAGCGGGTCCTGGACCAGCCGATGGAGGAGGTATTTCAGCCAGGCGGGGGAAAGCATCTGGATGGAGCCATCAGTTAGTCCGTGACCCGGGTTTGGGTCACTGCAGGGCTGAAGGCTCTGGTTGTGCCCATTTCCCATCCAGGGAGGCTGGAGGTTGGGGCTTCTTGCATGTCCCCTCCTCTTGGCACCTGGGACAACACCTCCATGTCCCCCTGGGTGCTGCCAGCAACCCCAGGACCCGCAGCCCTGACCCTGGGGGCTCAGGGAGCTGCTGTTGGCCAGACTGCCTGTAGGCATCATCCCAACCTTGTAGAAGCAGAGAAAATCTGTGTGGGGACAGCCACCGAGCCTGGGGCAAACACGGTCCCTGGGGGGATGCCCTGGTCCCCCTGGCCAGGTCCCTCCAGCACAGAGGGACTGATCCCTCTCCTGCCACCCTCGTGGGCTGCAGACACAGCGGTCTGACCCCAGCGCAGGTGGGAGGAAGCCCGGATGCCTTGGTGGGGCTAAACCTGGTGGTTCTCTGCTCTCTTTCAGGCTCTGATCGTTGACCTCTGCGAAGGGAAGATCCTCCAGGCGGTAGGTCCCCCAGTGCAGGGCTGGGGGGGGTCGCCTGGCCTGGGCAGCCCCAAGAAGGGTTCCCTTCCCCCTTGGTGCCAGCTACTTGGCAGCTGTCACGTTTCGGGGTCAGAGACATCTCGGTGTCACCCATCCAGGGGGAAATGTCCCACAAAGGGATGTCTCCAGCCACCGCCTCTGTCTTGTCATGAGCTGGAGCAGCAGGGGCCGTGTGTTGGGCATCCCCCTCCCAGCATCACTGCAGCACCCTGCAATGATAATTAAATCATAATTAAATCTGAGCCGGGTTCCCACCGCAGCCGGGCGCTTCACAGCCCCGTTGCCTTCCAGGTGGGCGATGAGGAGGAGATCTTGCCCATCAAGCTGCAGAACGAGATGCTGACGTCCCTGAACAGGCACAACAACAACAACAACGTACACAGTAAGGACAACTCTTTTATATACGGTAAAACGGATGCAAGCTGCCTTCCGCAGATGGCCAGAGTCTTCAGCGAAATGGTTTCCCTAAAGAGACCCGGCCTGGGATGTTTCTGCCCCAATTTGCAATAAAATGCAGCCACAGGAGAGAAGTCCCTTGGCCTTTCTCTTGTCTTGCAAAACATGAGAGCAGGAACAATTAATTCTGCTGAAAAAAATCAGGTTTTGCCCCCAAAGGTGGGAAAAGATAGTGCTCCCTCAGCAAAATTAGCCTGGTCTTTTTTTACTGGCAGAGGGAGGTTTTAAGCAAATAATTTCTTGGGATGCAGAGACCAGTTAAAATAGGTCCGTCCTTTCTATGCTCAGAGGTCCCATCCCCACCTCTCATCTCCATGTCCTCTTCCAGCATCCGAGCAGGTGAACGCGCTCGTCTCCGAGGCCTTCGTGCAGTTCTTTGTCCGAATGGTTGGCCACTACTCCTCACACATCAAATGGAGTAAAAACGGCTCAGGCACCTTCCAGGAGCGAGCCTTCTGCAAAGCCATTGCCTCCAAGACCAACCGCAAGTTTGTGAAGAAGTTTGTGAAGACGAACATGTTCTCCCTATTTATTGAGGAAGCAGAAAAGAGCAGGATCCCACAGGAAGGTAAACGGCCCCATTTCTCCTTCCCTCTCTGGTCGGGTGAGCTCTGCGATGTCCTGGGCTATTGGGATCCCCAGTTCCAGAAGGACGGGGAACTACTGGAGAGAGTCCAGGGGAGGCTGTGGAGATGCTGAGGGGATGGAGCATTTCTGTGATGGGGAAAGGCTGAGC